>CAEGAD010086414.1:0-31798 GCA_903067055.1 Poeciliopsis paucimaculata | reverse complement strand
TGACTGACGACATGCTAATGCTAATGCTAAACCTCAGCAGTGACCCATAAATACAAACCTGTGTGTGATGGTCCGTCGCTGTTTTGAGGTTCCGGTCGGGTTCAGGGCTACATCAGTCTTCCGGACCTCTCAGGTTTTCTCAGGTCATAAGTTCTGCTTTGTCCGGTAGTTAAAAAATAATAAAATAACTGTTACTCACAGCTGTGATGGATTGAAATTCGGTTATTTCAGTAGGCTGATTTGGCTGAAGCAGTAGTCAGATTCCACCAGCAGGGGAGAGTCTAGTGCTTGCGCTAGCTATAGTTTAGGGCACCGGAAGTTCCTCCTTAGAGCAGAAGCGCTGAGTCCGGCTCTTTTATTAAAATACTCCCCTTATCACGTATGAATCTAAACATATGTACACACCTGTAGATTGTAAATTAGTTTATCAACTATCAGAAAGCTGTTAGTTCTTTTCGACGCTCCGAATGTTAACAAATTCCGTTGTTAACTCCATCGTTAGCGTCGTTGCTAAGATACCGCTGTCTCGACGTGCCGTTGCTAAGATGCCGCTGTCTCAGCATTGATATCACTGTGTGTGGTTTGTAAGCTAAATTGAGATAATAATAATCGCTGGAGCAGAAGCACCGTGTCCAGCTCTTTTATTAAAATACTCCCCTTCTTCACGGCATTTACAGTCACTTCGGAAGACATTGGAAAGACTTGAGGCTACACCTGCAAATTATGGCCATTAGATAGTAAATAAATACAATTTTTTGATTAATCTCAGAAGTTTTGTAGAAAAAAATATGGAGTTTCAGAAATCAAAACTTTTCGACTTTTGAAAATTAAATGAAAAATAACAAACAAACAAACAAAAAAACACTGCTTAAACCATCACTTATTATTAAATGTATCCATAAAATATATGTTGATTGATGGTGTATCAGGGTCTTGGTAGAAAGAAATTCAGAAATGTTTTACGCTTGGAAATTTTGTAGAAGAACCTGAAAAGTAAAATAAAAAATTTTCTAGAAAAAAACAAATTTTGAGAAATTTGATATTTTCTATTAAAAATATTGACATTTCTGAATTTTTCCCCCAAAAAATCCAAAATTGCCAACTTTTGCAAATTTTCTTAGTTTCAAAAGTCAACCTTTTTTTTTTTAACTTTTCCATCTTAGAAATTTCCAACTTTTTTTCTAGAAAATTTCTGTGATTAATTAAATATTTCATAATTTTTTAGCTGAATTTTACTCCTTTCTTCTGTCTACAAAGCTGTTTTGGAAATGATACCCATATTTCTTTTTTTATTAGAGGACGACAGTTTGGGAAAGATGGTTGAAACTGGGGCACATTTGGTCATTTCAACATGACAATGATCAAAAACACTTAAAAATTGTTTCTGGAACGTCTAACATTAAGCTTGTCTTATACCTGGATGATGCAGTGAGGCTTTTTATTAATTTATTTTGTGTTTAAATTATTATCAACCATGTTCTCCTTCAGGGGCGATTCTAAGCACGCCCTTTAGGGGTGCTTAGCCCCCAGTAAGGTCCAAGAGAAGTTATTCGTTGGTGCATTTTTCTAAACGTCACTGTTTATTTACATACATTCACATAAGAAATGTAATAGTTTTGTCCAACTAAAACTGTTAATAACTACATACAGGTCTAGAAAAAATTAAGAGACCTCTGCACTGAACCCCATTGAAAACCCCCTGGTTATTCCACCAAATATTGATTTCTGAACTCTTCCTGAGTTAAAACATTAGTTTTGTTGTTTCTGAATGAATCTAAACTTGTTTTCTTTGCATTATTCAAGGTCTGAAAGCAGTGCATCTTTTTTTACTATTTTGACCTTTTCTCATTTTCTGAAAATAAATTATAAGTTTTTGCTTGGAATTTCAGAGACATGTTGTCAGCAGTTCAACAATCTTCATTTTACTTAAACATGTACCCATAAAGAGTAAAATCAGAGGAGTGATCATTTTTTCCAGAGCTGTATATATATATGAAACAGAATCAGACCACATCATACCTCCCAACATCTGCTAACATTAATGAGACACATGCAGCTGTGGAGTGACACAGTCCTAGTGGGGTCTGCTGCCCTGGAAATTAATATACAACCTACTCAAAACTACGCATTTCCTGTCATTTGAAGAGCATTTTACTATTTTCATGGGATTAATAAACCTTACAACAGTTTACTATCAAGGTAGAAGTTCAGGTTAAGGACTAGATCTTATTCAAAATCAATATTCATAGTTTTTGATTTCATTTGGCCAGGATGGGAATTGAACCCATTTCCAGCCATTTTTAATTTTGAAGTGTTGATTGCATTTCAGAGCCATTTTTATTTTGAAGGATTAATTTTATTTTTGAGCCATTTTTATTTTGAGGTTTTTATTTTATTTTTCATTGTTTTATTTTGAAGTGTTGATTGTGTGAAACACTTTAGATTTCGGTTTGCTAGAATGAGGGTTGAACCCGTGACCTCTGAGTTATTAGCACCATGCTCTGACCAGCTGAGCGAAACTAAGCTGGTCAGAGCATGAAGAGTTTTCATGCATTAAAAATATTAAAAGTGTTGATTTCATTTTCAAGCAATTCTTTTTTATTTTGAAGTAGTGATTTATTTTTTTTATTTTTTTTAAATAAAATTTTATTTTTGAGAAATATTTATTTTTTATTTTGAAGGATTGAGCTTGTTTTTGAGCCATTTTTATTTTGAGGTTTTTATTTTATATTGTTGTTTTATTTTGAAGTGTTGGTTGTGTGAAACACTTTAGATTTCAGTTTGTTTGAACCTTGGAGTTATTAGAACCATGCTTTAGACTTCCGATGTCCAGCTGGGGATCGATCCGACATCCTCAGGATTTGTAGCTCCTACCAGTTGAGCTATCCTACCGTACAGAATGATGCGGTTCCTCTCCTGATCCATTCCACACATTGTTTTTGTCGATCGATGTACACCGTATCCCTCCTTACTGAAATTGTTCAGCTTTTCACTCACGTCTGTACTTTTTAAAGTGTTTTTTCTTCTAAGGACATGGAATCGGGTAGAGGAAGATTTAAAAAGACGCGAGTTGATAGCAGCTCACCGCGACTGCGTACTTTCCGTCTCTAGGCAACCGTGACGTTCAGCGTCTGTCCGTAGCGTTCAGGGGTCCTTCAACTCCCGCCATGACAGTGTGGTTGACCTTATTATTGCCTGTGTTTTATTTTGGCCATTATTGTTAAACTTAGTGTTGATGTGTTTATTATAGACGTGTCTATCGGACAGTTATGTATCGGTTCAATACGGGACGCACATTTAACGGCCAAATATGGGACGACCCCGTATTTTACGGGATGGGTGGCAATCCTATTCAGGGGTGCTGAGATACAGTTTAAAACTGGGCTAGAGACGCCACTGTTCTCCCTAGCAGCCTGTTATAAACGGACACTTCAACGCATCACAGACGGATTAAACATGTTTATTTACAAGGCCTGGGTCAGACATCATCACACTGTACAATGTAGAGAACAATAATCACAATAATAAATACACTAACACCAGCAGATAAACTTTCTCACAGGCACTATTTTTTCTTACGCAGGCACAGGCTGATTTTACAGAAATGGACTTTAATGACCTTCAGTCTGTTTGACTGCAGACAACGTTGTGGGAGAAAACCTTGATATGCAGCTAAAATAAAAACAAAAATGGATTCCTCCCCATTTTAGCCAAATTCAAGTGTTCTGCAGAGTGGAAATGCAACACAGTGTGCATTTTTAGTTTGCTTATTGCGCTGTGAATATACGCGATTATGAGCGTCAGCAGTTTTCTCCTCATTCAGGGATTTTCATGGTGCAAGTCGTAAGCTCTAAAGCGGCTCTGGGCGTCAAACTGTTCGATCACGGGATTGTGTAACAGCTGCACCGTGGAAACGAGGCTGGTTTGTTCACTCTACTACTAGATATATAGTTAGTGTTTATGTGGTGAATATGTCTTTTTGCTGGAGAACTGCTGCTAATGATCTAATTGGGCTCAGAAATATTTAAATAAGAACAAAACTCGTCCACGCTTTAGAAAATATCTAAGAGTTATAGACATTAATCATGCTAAAACAAAAGTCATGCATGAATATTTTCTTTGAATCTTAATAAAATAAATAAAAATGGAGTTACAGAGAGGTTGAGGTCAAACCACATACAGTCTAAATATATCCAGCTGCTGCCGGAAATAATTACTGGTTTATTCTAAAGTAAGGTAACATGAAAAACCTTCATTTATGTATGAAAATACACCATGAAAGTATGGAGGAACAAAAATGCCACTATGCTAAAAAAACTAAATTAAATTAAATACATAACCCTATGTAGCAGCATATTGTAAGTGTTTTTATATATATATATATATAAATGACCATATATATAATAACAGGATACTTATTTATTTAAAATAAGCCAAAAAAAAGTGTTTTATATTTTTTTAAAAATATGCAAAATTGATCTATTTATATATTAGTGTCAGGAATTTAACAAGTTAGTTTCAATTAATTAATTACATTTAACCTGGTAATTTTAACAATTAATTGCTTTTGTTAAAAACATAATCAAGTCCCACTAGAATGCTGTAGTATCACGTACTAGTACAGGATACTAAAATAACTGAAGAACTTCTAAAACTATAGATTAAAAAGTTTTTGATGCTTCCCACGATAAATAGAAATAAATAAGAAATAAGTTCCACATTTATTTACGTGTTTAATACATTACTGAACCATTTAATGTATTTCCAATTTTATTAAAAATATCAGCTAAATCAATATTTATTTCACATCTTATTCCTGCATTAATTTGTGGCCCCTGACGAAAACTTTCAAAATTTTGTGTTTGGCGCCCCCTGTAGGCAACTGTTAGACTGCACCATAATCATTAAATAAAACTGCAGAACGACTCGGAAAAAACACCAAAACGGTTACCTGTGGCACTCATTTATGAGTTGAACCATGAGCAGATGCTTTTTAATGTTGGTGTTTATGTTGCTCAGACCTCCACAGCAGGATCTGAGCCCAGTCCCTGCACCTGCAGCGCCTCCTCCCTCTTCATCTTCGGCTTCTCTGTCCGGGTGTGCCACACCAGCACCTAAAAATCAAACGCAAACAATCAGAAAGCATGCTGACAGGCTGCACATCTCTGCGACAGGAACAGCAGCTGCAGCGTGTCGTACTTTAGTGCAGTTGTCTGCTTTGGGCTCCAGCTCGTCCACTGTCACCAGACCCTTAAGCAGGCTGCTTTCCAGGAAGCCCATTGGTGCTTCTCCGTCAAAGCAAGCGTCCGGATTGGCCAGGACCAGTCGGAGGGACACCGCGAAGCCGGCCATGTCCATCGGGAACGGCCGACTGGGCCGCCAGCCGGTGTGGAAGCGAACCACCTGAAAGGAAGCATCAAGTAAGAAACTGATGATCTGTTAAGGTTTTAACACTCTGTGATACTAATCATTAATGTACTATTAACCCTGTAAGATTGTGTTTTAATATTTCTATTTCAAATAAATAACAAAAATATAAATGCTGGTTTTCCCCCTAATCTTAGAGACTGAACCCTACTGTTCAATCTTTTAATGATTTTACAATGTCTAGAAAATGTGGACATATGTAATTTTTATGTGCAACACTTGTTCAAAATGCTAAATAATATATTTAATAATGTCATATAAAGCATTGCAAAAAATAAACCAAAACAAAAATCTGAAAACATGATTTATTATCCAAAGTATTCCTACCATCTGTCTACCAAGTTGAACTTTATCTTTCTTTGAAAATGTTTTTCTATTTTTTTTTGTCTCTGAGGGTTAAAATAATGAAACTCTATGACATTGATTTGCAAAGTTGCATCCATATCAGTGGTGTCCAAAATGTGGTTAGAGGGCCATTTGTGGCCCGTGGACTGACTTTACGAACTTAAAAGCCTTTGAACCTTCTTACTTTTCATTAAAGCCTTCCTGAGCTTTTCCAATGTATTTAACTTATTTTTCTACATAATTATTTTGTCTAAATTGACACACATGGAATTACAAACTTAAAAATCCGACTTATAAGAATTGAACACAAGAGGCACAAATGAGAGTGGAGGGTTATGAACTGGTGGCTTTTGTGTGAAACCTTCCTTTATTAAAAGAGGGGTATAAAAATCTGTGCAAATTAATCTGCGGCTGGAGGGGTAAATTTTCATTTTATTTATCCGTTTCTCCAGACATCCATTTTATTCTGCGTATTCTGTCCATAGCACTCAATCTTGTAGGAATCTGTTGTCGGATTAGTCTGATTTTTTACAACACAAACAAAAAAGCTTATGTTGTTTTTTTCCTCAGTCGAAGTTTATTAAAATGTCTTGAAACTTAAGGAAGCATCTTAACAGAAAAACGACAACAACCCACCTTCCCTCCTTCAACCACCGGGCTCTCAAACTTCATCCCACCAACCAACCCGACGGCCCACACAGAAACCCGCTGAGTGCTCCTCATCTGACAAAACATCAGGTTACGCAGAAAAAAATCAAGCACTTTTCTTTACATAATTTGTTACTGGTGTAACAAATATCTTAACTAATATAATAGCAACTAATATAATAATATATTGTGATAGTATTAAATATAACAAAATGTTATGTTTTGGAACGTCTCCATATACAGAAGAAAACACTGAGATAACAAAATAAGTCTCCTAATTTAATAACTTTAATAAAACAATATTTCCATTATTGAAATAATATTTCAATAATTATTTCAATTAAGCAGATAAATATGTTTCATTTTTGGCACATTACATTACATTGAAACAATCTAAACAAATTGTGTGGAGGTTAATCACCTTCATGCTCAAATTAAATGCTTAAATGCAAAATACAGATGAAACCAGGTGTTTTCACACATCCAATAAAAAGATACACATTTTTTCTCACTATCTGAAGTTAAATCAAAACTTTTTTTGTTTTAGGTCAATAAAAATTACTAAAATTATTTGTATTTACAAA
Source organism: Poeciliopsis paucimaculata (assembly GCA_903067055.1). NCBI lineage: Eukaryota > Metazoa > Chordata > Actinopteri > Cyprinodontiformes > Poeciliidae > Poeciliopsis > Poeciliopsis paucimaculata. Next base: position 24,794 of record CAEGAD010086414.1, on the reverse strand, counting down.
ATGCCACAAAATTTAGCAAGAATTTTCTTTGTAACTTTTGTTATGAAAATATCAAGTTTTGGCTGTAAATAATACATTATTCAAAGATTAGGTTGCACTTTATTACAAAACTCTGCAAACCTTGAAAATTTTCAAGCACTTTCTAGGATTTCAAGCACCTTTAGGAAGCGTGTGTTAAGAATCTCAAGCAGAAAGCAAACATTCACAAACCTCTTCGAACAGCTGCAGGCTGTACGTGTTGTCGTCATCGGCGAAGTAAACCACGCCCTGCTGACCGTCGTCCCCCGGCTCAGTCTTTCTGTCTTCTCTGAGCCACCGTAGTCCTTCATTTCTCTGCTCGACACCACGGGGTTTCAGCCAGCTGGGGTCACCCTGAGGTCAGCAGCGAAAACTCAGAGTAAAATGTTTGAAAACATAAAAGCAGGCTTTAATGTTGTGTTTTAGTTTTACTTGGAACTAGTTAAGTATGTCTTGGTTTTTATTCATATTATTTTTGGTACTTTACTGCCAAATTGTTTTGTTGTTTTTATTACTATTATGATGATTTTTTTAATAAAAATGATTCATAACATCATCGGTGATGTTATGAATCACTTTGTTCAGCTGAGGTTTACATGAATAAACTTTGACTTGATTTGGACGCCCAGCGAAAATATAAGGGGGACTTACGCATAATTCTTAATCCAGACAAATGAAAATTTAATTTTTTACTAGTCAGAATTGCATTCAAGATATCTTCAATTATTTAATTAGTTAATTAGTGTTGGGTAGTAACCAGTTACTCAATTACATTTACAGGAGTAACTTTTTTAAAATGTACTTTTAGGAGTATTTTTTACTGGGTTGTACTTTTTACTTTTACTTGAGTAATTTTATTATGAAGTATTTCTACTCTTCCTTGAGTAAAATTAAATTTAACCAAAAGTTCACCAGACACAGATACACACCTGCATTTTTTGTAAAAGTTTCATAAGTTTTATATTGAAAGAAGTTGATTTGGAAAAATCAATTTCGCTTAGCCTGATTTTGTTATTTATGGGATTTATTGTGATTTGGTTCTTAAACTTCCAAAATTTTCACTTAATTTTAAATTTCGGTCCTTCTGATGATGTAATTTTTAAATATTAAATGACTGATAATTTGATCAGTTGCTCAGTATTTGAATTGACTTTTTACCAAATACTTACTTGAAGTTACTCTCACTTTATTAATTTCTTGGATGGCTGCTTTTACTTGAGTAAAAATATGTTGAAATAGTACTTGAGTACAAATTTTGGGTACTCTGCCCTCTGCATACTAGTCAGAATGTGAATGCATATATCCTAAACTATCATTCGGGACGGTCAAAATGCCGTTTTAGATTTCTAGAATGTAATCATGGATAGTCAGACAAAATCTTTTAGCGATTTTATGCTAAAATGGCGCATGCGCCCACCTCCTGCAGTTTGCGCTCCTTTGCGGTAGGAACGTTCAGATGCGTGTAGGTCAGGCCACTCTTCATCAGGAAGTTGGAGACGAGTGGCGTCTTGCGTGGCGAGTCCTCCACCAGGATCCAATGCAGCTGAGGGACATGCAGGAAAGTCTGGGACAGACGGGTCAGCTCGGCCTTCTGCACCAGTCTGTGTGGAGGAGAAGACAGGCACTGATAAACATTTCTGGATCAGACATGGACTAGCAGCCACTTTAGCTGTCTAAAGACGCCATTACCGTGAGTCACTGAGTCACATCCATAAAACCAGACTGTTCCAATAAGGGATGAGCAGGAATCTGTCCTAAAAATGACAGTAGTGCCTTTCTTACCCAATTTCTATAAAGAATGGGTTAAATTAAGGAGTTAAAGTGGACAAAATTTCTTATGTTTTGATATGTATTCTCCTATAAATCTATAATTTGGTTTCTGTCAAGATGCAATGATTAAGCAAATTTTTCTTATTTTGATTAATAATTTAATTTTACATAATTGCCGCTGAGGGAGACGCTGTTGAAATCTAACAAACTATAGATGCTATACTTTATAAAATATTTCATCCTATTTGATGATTGTTACGAATATTGCAGAGAATAAGTCCAGTTTTGTCGTTTATTGAACTTTTAGAAATTAGGAACTTTCTTCTCACATTTTGTAAAGTATATCAATGGTGATGGCGACCGAAGGGACCTTTGAATGGAGGAGGAATACCTGGCATATGTTGGGGTGATGACAAAGATGGTGGAAAGCAAGGACTTAACAGGCTGCTTCTTCTCTGGTTGCTTCGCTTTCTCCAGCTGCCGTATCTGGCCCTGAAGGCGGTAGAGCTCCTCCTGCAGGCGGGATATGGCGCGGTCTTTCGGCAGGTCGTGCTCTGCGCAGTCGCAGTGCTGGCCTGGGCAATAAATCGATTAATCGCTTAATAGTATTTTTAGTTTTTGAAGACTTGATATTTGGAAAATCTTGTGTTTCGGAATGATGTCAGCACACCCAGAACCGCCATTTTGTTTGACATAAAGAAGAATATTGATTTTTAAGTTACTTTCGGTTCCTGAAAGTAAGTGAGAATATTTTGTCAGGCTGCTGTGTTGAACTTTCAGTCATCTGAGACCCTTCCACCATGTCAAAAAAAACAAACAAACAAAGAAAAACATAAAAAATAAAACTGAGAGAAAAACATTGTATCCGAAAACAAACTTATTTTCAGTTTCACATTTTTTTCAGTTTCGAATATTTTTTCTTCAATTTATTTTTATTTTGTTTGAACAAACTTTATGGCACCAATTTAGCTCCATACTTTCTGGCTATCCTACTTACCGAGCTGCATCAATGCATAGATGAGACCCATCAGGGAAACCATGAAGTACAGCACAAACACGGTCTTCAGCTTCAGCTTCATCCTCGCTGCCATGGTAGCTCTGAGAAGGCAACAGATCAAGCAAATATTAATTTAAACAAAATGAAGGTAGCTTTACTTTTAACCCCTAAAGGCATCTGAGGTTTAAATAGCACGATGCCTAGAAAAAGGCTAGGCTAACATTTAGCATCGCTCACCAGCGGCGGGAAATGGGGCCCGGTAAACTTAAAGCTTCATGTCATCTCGACTAGATGTAAACAAAGGTCGCTCACAGTATCAAAACCTCCATTCATTATTGGGTCTGCTCAGGACATTTCTGCAGCGAAGTGCACTAACAACGTCCGGTGTGGGTGGAACCTCTTAAAGAGTCCCCCCGGAAACATCTATGATTAGTTCCGGGAGCGGAAAAATAAATATGTTCACCAATTTCTATACAGGTATATACTAAAATATTATAAACATATTTCTTTTTACAGTTAATTAACCAACATGTAAAAATGAAAACTATGTAAATTATATATAACTAGCTATCATTATGTATTTTCTTGTTCCAAGTTAAATATGACTAAAAACTGTTAAGAAAAATTACAACTTTATATTTTCGCAATTCATTTTATGTGCTGTACTTTATTTTATGCTATTTTATAGATTACCGCAATTAAAATCTGAAAAACACTCACCTCATGGTTCATGCATCATTCCTCAAATGAGAAAAAATTAGGGCATCATTAATCAGAAATGTTAAAATATTAAAACTTTAAATTGCATTTTAAATAATGTGTATTATTTCCAAATGATATTAATTTTTTCAAAAATAAAAACTGAATTATATAATGTAATCCATATTCAAATTTTGAAATAAAAAATACATTAAAAACTGAAAAATTAAAACTAATTTATGGACTATTACATATGAATATATATATTGCTGTGTTGAAATAAAATAGTTTTTACAATTACATAAATGTATGTCATGATTTATGTATATTATCTATTTAATAAAACAGTCAAGTTAACTCTTTTTGAAAATGCCAAAAGTAACATTCATATTACAAATGATTTAGAATAGTTACCCATTTCACATATTTTGTTGCATCTTTTTCTAAATAAATTTAATAAACTATACATTTTTTATTCAATTAAACTTCACTGTTTAGTAAAATGTATAAATCAGATGTCTCAAAGCAATAAGTTCAAGTGGAAAATAGGCGTTTCCTTGATGTTTATGTCCAATAAAATAACTGATAAAGGGAAAATTTTTTATGAAGTCAGACAACTTTCCTTTATTTGTAACATACAAATAAAACACTGACAAGGCCGAATGACTTTCCCTTTCATTGTCACTGAAACAAGCACTCTCAAACATGGCATTTGTTTAAATTCAACATCACGTTTCTTAAAAAAGCATTTCGCCCCTAAAAGGCTGAGAAGACACGAAAGGATGAATCCACAACAGCTTATATATATTTATACTTATGTACAGAGAGGAAAATGAAGAGAAGGATGTTGAAGAAACCAAAAAATACTCACTGGATTCAAAACAAACTGGTTACAGAAATCTTCCTCAATTCCCAGTGAGGGTTTTTATTAAAAAACAAAAAAAAACAAGAACAGCCTGCAGCAGATCTAAATTTACTCTCATGCAATGTCACATTTTTAAAGGAACTGGAACAAACTAAAACCGAACAAGTTACTTACAGGGATTTCAGTGTTTTCACTATTCAGGTTGTGTTTAAAGTCTTTTACATAAGAAACAGACTCCAGATCAGAGCCAACAGGAAGCTGAAAAGATGATTGACTGACCTGAGAGAGAGACTATGCAGAACAGCATTGATCTAATTGTGACCTATATGGTACAAAAATGTGAGTCATAGTATAAATAAGCACGTTGCCTAGTCCTTTTGTCCTTTTCCTGATCACTGAAAAAGACAGAAAACTTTTTCTTTTTTAGTTGGGAAACAATCAGCAAGTCTCACTTCATATTCCGTCAGCCATGCGGTTATTTTGGTGATTCATGACATTTCTGACCTGTGTAGTTTTTCACATTTCAGCCTCCAGGTTCACATTTTACAACAGGCATCAAAACCGTACAAAAACTTGATAGAACTGCTTACGAAAGAAAGAAACAAACAAAAAAAAAACAACCTTAAAAACGTACCAACCTAACACCCTGATCATGATGCTGGATGGAGAAACTTCCCATCTACTCCTCATGCATGCGTTTTAAAACAACAGTACTGGATGTAAAACTAAAGAGATTCTGGAGGGAGAAAAAAGAAGCAAAAAACAGGGTTTCTGATTTGTAATAGCGCATGAATCAGTCTGAAAAATACCCTCAAGTTTGTTTGTTTTTTTAAATAAATGGATGTGAAGGTAACCTTAAAATAACTAAGCAGTTACTTTTTGGTGAGACATTGTTATGCATATGTGCAGAACAACTTACTGCACCTCTAAATTAAGTCTAAATTTCATGCAGCTGCACATTTTGGGATATTTCTGCTGGTTTAGAAAATTTGCAAAAGGAATTTCAGAGCTGCTGTTGGACCATTGAGGGTGATGAAAACAAGTTAATACTGGGGAACGGAGAAGGAATGACGCTTAGGTTCCAATCAAACAATCCTCTGAACCTGATTCTTGTCAAAATCAATATGATTTCAGACAACTGCATGAACGTTTTGTTTATGTTGGCTCTTTAGTTATTTATTGATGCTGTTCTTTTTCCAGAGTAGATTAATTATATGGCAAATAAAACAGGAATTTGGGGCTGAACTCTAAACACACGATCTAATATTTACATACATGTTTATGATTTATTAACTGAATGTCTCAATTGTTGTGTGGAGCAATCAAGAAGATTCTGGTTTAATTCTGGGTGGATTTTTCACAACTGGTATCAGATATTGAAGAGTTTCTATAAATTAATCAACAGCGTAATTCTCAAATGTAAAAATGGTTGAAGTTGGAGCTTAACAGTAACCCGTTTCTTTATATTTTCCATTTCCAACAAGAAATACCCTGCTTCAAAGCGGATGCCATTAAAAATGACTAAAATTCTCTAGCTGGATGGTAAAAACTTGGGAGTCATGAACCTGTTCCAACAGGTCAAAGATCAAAAACACAGATCCAAACTGGGTCTGGAAGGCGAAACCGGACCAACATCAAATCAAGAAATCAACCAACATAAACAAACTCTACAATGTCTAATGTGATTGAGGTACAAATGGCTACTAATAGGAGTGAGTGTAAATATTTGAGCCTGAATCTACACTGCAAAAACAAAGAAAAGTAGCAGTTCCACTGAGATTATTTCACTTTAAAACATTTTTTGTGAAAAAAAAAATCTATCAGTGGAATTAATACTTTTTAAAATCAGTATTAAAGGAATTATTTAATTAAAACAAGCTTCTATATCTCACCAAAATGTTACTTGTAGGTTAATTTTATCTTATTTGAAGTGTACAAAGATATTTGCACAAATAAAAATACTTTGTAAGATTTTGTGTTTTTTCTGTTTTAGTTATTCCACCTGTTCTGAGTGTATGTAAAGTTGTGATCTGAACTCTAAATGTGGCATTATAACACTGATATCTGGATCTCTGAAAAATGAGGCGAAATGGCCGAAAGGTTATTCCAGAACTTTCAGTCACAGAGGAAAGGGAAACGCGAAGGAGAAACTAGAGCGTGGGAAACCGATTCAGCGTCAAAGCGTTAAAAGAGAGGAGGACAAGAATAAGCAATCTAAACTTCTGGATTAAAAGTGGTAATAAAATAAAGAAAAATTAGGATTAAAGCAGCGTCTATGTAAATACAAACAGGGAATGATGGGGGATTGAGCAGATTATAGCAATCCTGCGACCGTTTCCATAAAGCAGGGAGAAACATCCGTCATCAAGAAGCTGCGGCTTGTCGACACAAACTGGACAGCTCATTCAAGTTTCACACCTGCTGTCTTGAGTCAGGACATGATTTAAAGCTTTTCTACTGACTAGAGGCTCAACCAGCACCAGTATCGAGTCTTAAGCCACAGAATCAAAGAATCAAAACGACTCGTTACACTGCAGAACATGAAGAGACGGGACTATATCTACGAACGGCAATGAGTGGGTGGAGGTGAGAAAAGAGGGAGTGGGTCAGTAAGTTGGGAGAGGAGAGAAAAGGTTGAGCTGCTTTCCGTCTTTGCAGCAGGAATAAAAACAAACACACACAAAACAGAATCCTGAAAAAAGCTTATCAGCATCAGGACTGCCACCTGCGGCTCGTTTCTGACGCTGTTCGAACCCTAGCCCAGAAAAACGCTCCGTCATCCACACACACGCACAGCTTTCGAAAGTCGCCGCCCATCAGTGGCAGCAGCCGCCGCAGTGGCCGCCGCCGTGGGTGTGGCCGGCGGATGCCTCCCCGTGTTTGGTCCGCCGGCTGAGGATCTCATAGGAGCAGTCGTCGCCGCAGCAACCGGACATGCTCGGCGAGGTTTCGTCGATCTCGAATCTGTTGGAGGAAGAAAAGTTTGTTATTAGTGCAGGAGAGGTGGCAGAGTAAATTTTTACCCATAATGCTCAGATTTTACAGCAAAACAGAATGTTTGAACTATAAACTCAGCTGGCAGTGTGTCGAGTTTATAGCGTCAGGGTTTCTACAGGTTCCACCTACTCAAGTTTCAGACTTTTAAGATCATTGTTAGTAAAATTTTACATCTAAACTGCAAAAACACAAAATCTTACCAAGTATGTTTGGGCTAAATTCTAGTACAAATATCTTAGTATGACTTAATAAAACAAAACTAACTTCTCAGCACAATATATGAGCTTGCTAAATTAATAATAAAGTCAATAATTCTTTTACGTTGATGAAAAAATACTAGCTATAAGTGAAATAACCTACCAGTGTAACTAGTACTAGTTATTAAGGTAAAACAAGCTCCTACTTTTTGCTGAAAAGTTACTTGTAAGTTAGTTTTGTATTATTTCAAGTGTACAAAGAAACTAGAAAAAAAAATACTTGTCAAGAGTTTGTGGTTTTTACAGTGTATATTGTGACAGAGATGTAGAAAAGAAACACAAGCTTGTAAAATTGTAAACAAAATTGTAAAATTTCCAGGAGGGCTTTGTGGCTCTTGGAGAAGTTTTGTGCTTTTCACATGACGTATTGCTCGATAGCTAGCTAGCCAGAGAGCTAGTTTTGCCAGCTAGCTAGCTAATACTTTCTAGCAAGCATTAGCAAGCTACCGGTATCTTTAAGGCGGTCACAGAACACCTTGAGTGAAGATGTAAATAGTCCTGCTGCAACAAAATTTAACACCTGTACTTAAATTTTAATTAACAACTTGCATTTTCTTTAATACATTTAAAGAAAATAACTTAATTTAAAGAAATTAAGTCTTTAATCTAAATTAAGGCCTTAATTGTAGATAAATTAAGTCACGTGTTTTTAAGACCACAATAAAATAAATTTAAGACATATATCGCAACAGAAAACAAGAAAAGAAATGCTGTAAATATTTAGGGGTTCTTTGTGGCTCTTGGCAGCAGCTTTGTGCTGCATGTAGCTCTCAGGACAGCTAGCAAACAAGTGTTAGCAGCTAGTTACCAGTAACGTTAGCTGCCTTTAGTCACAGATCGAATAGAGTAAAGATGTCTGCACACGACTCAGATTTTTGTCTGATAGTAAAGTCCTGCAAAAACAGAGTATACATAGAATATAAGAGATTAAATAAATAATCCCACCTTGATAAAATGTAAGACTTGTGGTTAACATATTTACGGCTAACTTACATTTCTTTTAATGAATTTAAGACATTTCAATGCCTTGATTTTAAATTTATGGATTTAAAACTTTTTAAGGGATGCACAGACAACCTGAAAATATAAAATGAGAATTGGGAGCATTGGAGGATTTTAGCTGTTTTTAAAAATAAAAGATCAGTCTACAATTTTTCTTTCAGATAGGATTGTGCTCTGTGAGAGTTACATCTTTCAGTATTTATTGAAATCTGTCCATAACCAGCGCTTGTACTCACTGCAGAGCTTCTCTGAAGAACTGGTAAGCCCCGTGGTTGTGCTTGAAGACCGTCAACATCACCTTCTTCATCTGCGTACTGAGTGCAAACAAAAGGACAAACAATATTAGTTTATATATTCACCACTTGGAAATAAGAATCACGATAAAGTACATGCAAAATAACAATAAAACTCCTAAATAATTGCAAATTTGTTTCATTACCTGCTCAACAACACACATATTGGAATTAGATGAACAAGATAAAATGAAACCCATTAATATACAAGCCAAATTTTGTGGAAAAGTGAAAAAGTGGTCTGAATTTTGTAGAGAAATGAAATGTGAATCAAAGCATATCTGAAAGATAAAAAAGGTTTTTGAAAAGTTTAATGCATCTAAATCTGCTCTGACGTAAAAGTTGCTGAATGTTTGTAGTCCTACTTACTTTTTTAAAAACAGGAAATTTAAAACCTAATTAACAAAAGACAAAGTTTGTGTGTTCTATAACATTTGCCATTTTATAGTTAGAATTTATCATTGATAATCTTACACACAACCAAATAAATAAAGATTAAAACATGCCTATCAGCTGTCTGGTTAAACTTGTAACATTCTTGATTTGCAGTTCAAAGTTCAAGTGATGCAAATGGCCCCCAGACCATATATTGGACATCTCTGATTTAAAATGAACAGTTTAAGTCTTGATGCAGGAAGGGGAGGAATCAAAGGTCTCAGTGTCAAACCGTGGCTGCGGTCTTCACCTGTTAGCGATGAGCTGCAGTATCTGGATGAGGAACTTTCCGAGCCCTTTCCTCCGCACTTTGCTCTCCAGCTGCACCTCGTAGCTGCAGAACAAACAACGCATGACAAACAAGAACAAAACTCACTTTAATCTGGACATCCGGAGTATCCTACCAGTATAAAACCTCTTCCCCGCACTCTACGTCGAATCGGAAGTGGGAGAAGGCCAGGGGGGTGGAGTCTGCGTCACGGGCCATTAGGTACCACGCCCTCTCGTCGTTCATCTCCTCCCTCTTTTCCCTTTCCTTCCATCCCCACTCGCTCTGCTCGTATCTGCAGCAACAGCAGAGAGGAAGCTGCTCTGAAGCCTCACAAACTCCAGAGAAATTTTACAATCATCTCCACTGGATTGGAACAGATTTGGAAAGCGGGAAAAACTTTGATAAAGTGTAATAAAACAAAAAGAAGAGAAGATGAAGCAATTGACATGACGCCAAGGCAAGATCTCAAAAGAATGTGCAAAGAATGAATGTTTTTCATTGTCTGTTGGTATGTAGTTTTGTTTGTAATTATCAGACATGTATGTAATTAAACACTAACCTGGTTGCTCACAAATTCATAATCTGTTAAATTATTTGTCCAATGTCCATTGGCTGCAGGTGGAAATGAGCATTTTTGTTGACAATAAGGTGAAGATAATGCAAGAATTAAGTGGTAATAATAAAGTATTTAAGTAAAGTTTGTTTTAAGTGCATTTTCCCAACTGACAACATTTAATCCTGTTTTCCAATTATTTCCCACCAAACCGCTCTGACCGCCGGACTTTCGTAACGATAAGCCCGACATTTAGAGGTTCAATTCCTCCAGGTGAGCGGCGTTTGCTGCTGATTGGTCGGTTGCTGCCAAACCCACTGGACTGACTGACAGGTGGCGTCATGTGAATCGATCCCGTCTGCGTTCAGTTTCCTTAACTACAACAGAACCAAACTTCTTACAGCGTCTGCATGTTGGCTCTGGTGAGTTCGAAGGCCCACTCCACGGCCAGCGGGTTGAGCGAGGTCACTCTCTTGCACTCTATCTGCAGGTTCAACCTGCACCAGACGAAAATCATCAGTTCAACGGCGTCAGAGACGAGGAAAGCTGGAAAAACGCGCAGAAACTGATGCGTACCCATTTCTGTCGTACTTTTTGAAGGCTGGGAAAGCAGCCAGAGGATCGTCAAGCTGCAAGGAGGAAACAGTTATTTATTTTATCATTAAGCATCAAAACACAAACGACGTCCTGTTGGAGCCAATGCCAAACTTTTGTCACGACTCTCATTTCGATGGACCAACGATCGAGACAGCGCTGATACCAACTATTATTTTAGTAATTGACTAATTTAATCACACTGTTAAATATCCATTTGAAAATACTAACAAATAATTAAATTCCTTTTTTAAAATCAGAAAACAAACATTTTATTGTCTGACAGTATTTCTTGATCATTTGCAGCAAAGGATGAATTTATAGTTTAAAAATTATAAGATTATCTATTTCTGCTTAATTTAACATTAATACAATGGAGATGATTATTTTTTTAATCAACCAATTAATAATTGGGCAGCAAAATGTGCTTAATAAGAGATTTTTTAAGTATATTTTCTACAGAATTGGAACAAGGTGAAGTTAAAAGTCGGAGGAGTTTTGGCTTGTAAATGTGTTTACAGATAAAAAAAACAAACATTTTTTTTCCCCCATCTTAAATGCAAAACTTTTATAGTTTCTGTACAGTTTTGATTTAATTACTCATCTCAGTGTTTTGTTTTTTCAGTAACTGGCCTTTTTTTAGGGTCTGCATACTCCAATTAAATCATCAATTACGAAATTAGCTGCAGATTATTTCAATGATCGATTCATCACGATTAATCGTTTCAGCAATAATCACAAGAAACAACGAGATAGGAGAGTTTAGACGATTCTGATGTTTATTTATTTGCTTAACGCCCTTAACGGGAGCAGCTGATGTTCAGCCGGTGGATGATGTTTGTAAACAATCTTCGCTAGATTGTTCAAATTCAAACACAACTGGTGGATTTAATTATGTACAACGAGGTACATGGAGTGTTAATTATCGATATCCTTTTAGTACCACGTTCCATCCATACGTTCTTTTGAGTAAATACCTTATTGGCTGCGTCCACCTTTGCACACACAGCGTCCATCGCTGCCCTCTCCTCCAGACGCCGGGCTTTCTTCTCCTTCGCTTTGTTGGATTTCCTCTGAAATCGCAGAAAATAATTAGGAAATGAGGGCAGACGTCATGACTTTATGGAGCGAAGATAAGCGGAGGAAAAGTAAAAACGCTTTCCAGAAAGAGACAAATCATAACATGCCATAAAACTACTATTAGAAGTTTTTATCACATTTTAATTGACAAACTTTGATCTAAACTATTCCAGCGTTTGGTTTTCTGGCTGGAAGCTGAACCTCTGCCAGTCTCAAGTCTTTTGCAGCATCCAGCAGGTTTTCCTCCTCATTTGTGTCGCATTTGGGTGCATCTTACATTCAATCAGCTTTCTTGTCCCTAATCAATCAGGAAACAGTCTCCACAGCATGATGCTGCCACTACCTTGTGTCATAGTGAGAACTGTGCATCCAGGGCACAGTTAAGTGATACGAACTAAAGTTTTATCACAATATTTTGTGGTACTGCAGTGAAAACAAGAAGTAAAAACTAGAAACGTAAAAATGTTTCTTTACTTTGTTTTCTTTTTTCCTCATATTTATGCAAAAGTGGAAAATAACTAAATAAGAATCCATACCTTTCAAGATGTTTTATCTTACACTTCACAGTACTGTTAATCTGTTTTGGTGCCGTTACCTGAAGATTAGTATGGATGTTTTTAAATAACACTAATTGTAATTTTATTTTTTTTTAAATAGATATACATTAATGGTAGAAGAAAATTAAATGCATCTCATTGGTGTGACAGATATTGCAACAGTCTTAGTTTGAAATATTAATACAAAATGTGTTTAAATTTAGCAAAAAAAAATAAAAAAATAAAAAAATATGAATTGGCTAAAAACATGGTAAAGTTTTTTTAAATGTACATTGCAGAGTTTAAAAGTTTGAATGTCAACTTCATTTTGACCAGATATAAAAGTCCTCACTGCTGAGAGTCGGGCTGAACAATTGAATTAAGCACGTGACGAACATTTGATGCAATTATTCTGCTGTTATGTGATGAATATTAATAGCTTGTTTTGCTGCTTCGTGCACAATAAAGTAACAGTAACATTCATTTTTACAAATACAGAAATAAATAAAGCAAAAGAATGCAAAAATATGAACAACCCAGAAATATGATCAGTCCTGCAGATCAGATTAAACTGTTGCACTTGAAATCAAATTATGCGAACATTATCGTGGGACAATGAAAGATATTTCTACTCCAAACAGCTTGATGGAGAGAAAGAAAAACAGCTGGGTGGACAGACAAAAGGACAATTGGGTAGATGGATGTTGGATGGATTGATGGACAGAGGAACAAACAGATGGAGAGAAGGACAGATTCACAGAAAGAGAGATGATTCATGTTCATGTCAAAGAAAAAATGGTGGACAAAACAAATAGATGATGGAGGAAAGTGAACAGCTTGGCCTGTCGTGATAACAAATTTTGTGAGATGATGAGCTATCCCTGAAGTTATTGCGATAAACAACAACGTAGTTGTTTTGAGACTATTTTTAAAATGGCATAAAGATGGAAGAACACATTTTCAAAGATCATTACACTTTAAATGCTAAAGAATATTTAACTCTGGAACTGGGAAATATTTTAAATATCCCATAAAATAAACAAAACAACAAATAAAATGAGTTATGAAGTCTCTGTAAATGAAATTAAAACGCCAAATATGACTTCAGTCATTTAGTTTCTGTTAGAAAGAGAGAAAAAAAACAAAAAACAAATCATACTAATGGAAATTATTGATTTTATTCTAATTTATCATGTGATTAATTGATTTATTGCTTATTGCAAAGGCTTAGGGACAGGACAGTTTGACAGATATAGAGACATATTGATGGATGATATATTGATTGGATATTACTGGAGAATGAAATGGGAATTGAAGGCAAAATAAAATACATATTTCTCATACTTATTTGGTGGAAAACACTTTAAATTAAAACTCCACACTTTTCCTGAAGCCTTCAAACGTGAATATCATCCATATCATCATGACCTGGTGGTGCAGCAACTTGTGCAAGCAGCAAGAATGTCAAACCCTGAGCTAATTTCTGCGTGTTAATAAAGTTTGTTGTGGTGTGTTCACAGTGCCGAAGTGATGCGTTCGCGTTCCTCCAACAAACAAGCAGGAATTAAGCAAGAAAAGTGCTTCAGTGCAGGCCTGAACAGACCCAGGAACAATCAAGAACTGGAATGCACGCCGAGTTGCCAACTTTAGCTCAGGGAGCATTAACTGTGTACCAGGCACAGACTGAGAAAACACGTGGATGGGTTTATTACGACTGCAGGGGGAAAGTGGGGGAACAACCAGAAGTTTGACTGAACACGTTCAGATTGTGTCTGTTAGGAAAGAGGCGAAAAACTCCCAGAAAGCCTGACATTTTTTTTTATTATTATTATTAGCAGGTGGGTGAAGGCAACACACTTGGGCCTTTGTGGCTAACATAGCCTGCTAATAACATCACAACACACTAGCACACAAATGTCAGAAATGTGACGGGAAATGACGTGATAATAACAGGGGGAACTAGGCAAAGTGTGTATGAGCTAACACTCCAATGCTAACTAAGCTGTCTGGATGAGGCCAAACACCTTTAGCTACATCCATCCACCTCCATCACCATCATCTCCTCCTTTCATCCTCTCATCATCACTCACATTTCAAGGCAACATTAAACAACAAAAACACAACTCACCCCCATTTCTTTTCTCTCTACAGCTGCGACTTATCGTTTTCTTCCAGGGAAACGCTCCTCTATTGTCCCGGTGCCGCTCAGTTGTTATTAGTACCGTGACTCCGACCGCCGGAGGAAAGAAAAAAGGGGGAGCAGATTAATGTGACAATGATGAATAAGGTGCTAACGAAGCTAGCTGCGTACGTCGCCGACTGTTGGAGGTGTAAAAAAAGCGGCGGCCAGTCGCAAAATCTGACCAAAATCGCAATGAAGATCTTTTAATTGCTATGTAAGCGGTCGCATTCGCGCCAACACAGAGACGTTGAATTCATTAGGGCTCCTTCCTCGACTCCCCCCAACCCCCCCCCCTTCTACGCTTTCTTTCTTTCTTTCTTTCCTCCTCTCTGTGCCGTGCTGCATTCACTTGTTCCTTTTCCCATCGGAATTTTCACACTCCACATCCTAACTAAACGCTAAACGCCTCCAAAGCCCCACATTCTGCCTTTAAGCAAACTTATGTTTTAAATACACGTAAATGTACACTTTTGTGATATGTAATTGTCTGGTCTTTTATCACTTAATACCGTTATCAAGATAAATGCGCATTTTGTTCAACTGAAGGAGGCGATCCCTTTAAGAAACAGACACATTCTGGTGTAACTGTGTGAAGTAATTTAAGAGCTAATGTTTGTTGAATAGAAACATGAGTATGAGTACTCCTGATACTTCTGATAACGCAGTAAAGCGAAACCTGTGACAACTTCTAGTAGAAACGTGGAACAACTGTAATATCTTCTTTACCTCGAACATGATCTTGCATTACGAAGCACAGAAAGTGCTAAGTTGATCAAATAACAGTTTGTTTTGGTCCACTTTCACGTAGTTAGAGGTTAGAGTCGATTACGTGAAATATCAGCGAAATATAAGGGAAAAAAAGATTCCTGGCAGCGGTGGGATTCGAACCCACGCCCCCGAAGAGACTGGAGCCTTAATCCAGCGCCTTAGACCGCTCGGCCACGCTACCGTGTATACGTGCCTTCACGACAGGGGTCATATCTTAGTGACGTAAGAAGATGGGTAGTTCAGATAATATTTCAGCTTTTGAGATATCAAGTTATATAAATAAGAGTTATTAGCTAAAACAAACAAACAATGTGCAAGAGAATTTCCAGTCAATGTTTATACTTATTTTCTGTTTTTCTTGTTCAACTGTCTAATCCAGATTGTGATAACATTCTAAATACAAAAAGCAGTTTTAACATTATGAGTTTGATATTTAGGTGAAAAACTTATCCAAAGCAACATGGCTCTTTATTTTAAAAAAAGTTAATACCTTGTTTTGTATGGATAACATCAATGCAATAACTAGCAGTAAGTCTTTTACATCACTGTGGAGGAGTTTTCTCCCACTGTTGTTTCCAAATTGTTTTAATTTAGCCATATCGGAGAGTTTTTCAGAGTGTAATTGACCTGTTTATGGTAACGTCTCAGAATGACTTAAGTCCAGAGTTTGAGTAGGCCATTTCAAACAAATTGACCCATCAAGCGGGTAATAATGTGCTGCTGTAATTTGATTATTGTCCTGTTATATAACGTGTTTTTTGAGTAAAGTCATCCCATATGTCACTGTAAGTGGGGTTTTTTTCCAGTAAAATTATGAAGCACCGAGATTTAAAACCACTGAAGCAGCAGTGTGCCACATCGACCACTAGATGGCGGTAAAGTGACATTAAACTGCCAAATCACACTCAAGTCCCAAAGAAGTTATTATTATTATTATTATTGGTAATAATAATAATAATAATAATAATAATAATAATAATAATGTTTGAGGTTTGAGTGGAGCTTGGAGCAAAAATGTAGCGTAGTGCCATCATAACTTTAATGTATCATAAAAGATATGATTGTTGTTACTACTTTTGTTATTTTTAATCTCTTTTTTTTGCTGTACAGCGTCTTTGGGTGCATTGAAAAGCATTTTACTCATAAAATGAGATGTAATTTTGATAAAAAATTATAGATTTATGCATTTTTTGTATTTATACTTTTCTATCTTTAAAATTATGCTAATTCAAGCAATAGTTTTTGCCCCTCAGAGCAGAAGTGATTTCCACCATTTTTATTTGGATGATCTGGGAGAACCTGGTTGACCTTTGATTAGCAACCCTTAAACTATTTATTATTATCTTTAAAATAGTGATGACAAAGCAGATTGCTGCACAAACATGCACTAACTTCATACAAAAAGGTGTTTGGCACCATTTCTGTTTTTGTAAAGATTTTTAAGAACATGGAAAAGGAGTCACTGAACTCCACTAGAGGAAAGGGTGCCTGGCTTATACTTATCACTTCAACAAGTTAAAGGCTTAAGTTAAATTAATAAATGTCCTATCTGGATATTTCTGTGTATACTGGAAGTCCCAAATTACTCATCTCTGGTTAAAACATCCAATTGGCTTTGATTGAACAACATTGTTTTTGTGCCTCACCATGAGGCATAAAAGGTATAAAAACACATTTTAGTCATATGACATTGGATGATCACCTAGCTCTTGAAATATCTAAATAAAGATTTTGTGTAGGGGTTTCTGTGAATCTCAGAGCACTAGCAGCAGATCTCCACAGCAGGCAGATGGCCTTGTCTCCAAACCCCGCCTACAGTCTTTTGTCCTCAGGGAATCTGTCTCTTGGCTGTTCACAGAAACACCTTTTATTTTCCCAGTCGTCAGTAGGGGGCGTAGTGAAGCCCATTTGAAAGTGAGGCCTAGTGTTCGTTGCAACAAGCCTGTTCTATTATTGCATGCTGCAGCAGGAGAGGCCAGATAGTTTCTGCTCAGATGCTCTTGTCTCTGTCAGTAAGCACAGCGGCGCAGGAGAGGAGAATAAAATGCAATAAAGACCCCTGACCACCTCCACCCACACGTATACTGCTATACCTGTAACTACAGACACACTCAGCTGGATGAGGAAGGGTGGAAGCAGGGGGGAGGATGAGTGAAAGAATCAGCTGTGTAGAGAGGTCCAGAGTAGAGTGGATGAAGATGGGAAAGAGCTGGGCGTCTACAAGCCTACAGTGTGCTTCATATTGTCCCTCAGGACCAGAACCTTAAATCAACTCTGATCAATTATGTTTAATTTGCTGCGTCTTGCAAAACTATTTATACTTTTGGTCATGTTGCACTCAAACTTCAGTGTGTTTTTCTAGGATTTTCTAGGATTTTATGTAGCAGAGCCACTGTGAACTGAAAGGAGACATTTTTCACATATAAAAACGCAAAAAGTGCTTGAAATCCAGTGGAGCCAAATTGCTCTGAGACGTCACTCAAAGTCCAACCATGTGTGATTTACTATCAGTGTAAATATACATGTTTCATGAAGACTTCTGAGGTTTGCTTTGCTTTGTTTCTCCAGAGCAGTACATCACTGGGTTGGTACAGTTTGGTAAGTTATTTTATGTGTTTCGTGTGCAACCTCCTTTAGGTGTAGATCCATAGGACAACGGTACAGTGAGGGAGGAGTTACTGGCATCACACAACACAGCCCATTGATTGGGAGACAGAAAAATGTCATAAGAACGAGGCATGCACACTAGCATGATGCAATGTTAGACCTTTAGGTTTAACCCGGCATCCCAGTTTATGTTTGAGTTGTACTTTGTCCCTTTTTAATTAAAGTTTGTTATCAAACTGATCGATTTGTGATCATATTTTTGTTAAAAAATGACAGTTTAAATGATTATTTACTTAAAGTCATATTCTGGCAACATTTTATTGAATTAGCTGGTAGTGTTTTGTAAATAGTGACCCAACAGAAACCCCTGTAAGGCCAAAATATGCAAATATTCCTCCAAATCTGTCATTGTAAAGCCGAGCAGGAAGCTGTTCTGCGAATCTAATGACCATTAGTCTGTGTCCTGAATTTATGTTCCAGGAGCTCTCTTTATTCCAGGATTTCATGACAACAGGAAGAGTTTTTATCTGTTCAGTCTGATTCTAGGATGGATGGACGGATAGAGGGATGAGTTGCGTAAAAATGTGGAGAGGAATGCGAAGGAAAACAGACGAGGAGCAGACTAAGAGACAGGCGAGAAGAAGGAAGGAGACAGGTGGAGGGCTAAGGAGGTGGTGGAAAAGAGAGGATGGGCGGCACACCGAGCTACAAGAGAGGATGAAGATGAGGAGGAGGAGTGGCAGATGAAAGGAGGGAGCTAAGAGGGAGATATATAACAGTTGTTCATTAGTGAAGATATGTTAGGGACCGGAGAGATGGTGGACTAATGAGAAGGGAGACAAGGAGGAGAGGAGAGAAGGTGCAAAGGGTGAAAATGAGACTGAAGAGGGAGGAAGAGGAGCAGGGGAGGAGAGAGGTGGGGTAAGAGGTGGGTGGAGGAGAAGGGGTGGTGAGGTGGTGGAAGTGAGCGAGGCGAAACTGGTTGGGGGAGGGGAAGGGAAGAATTTGCACGTACGCACACCACACAAACACACACTGTTGAAACTGCGAGGAAAGAGGAAGAGGAGAACGTAGAAGAGTGAGATGATGAGAGCAGGAAAGACGCAAGAAGAAGAGGAGGAAGATTTGGAGAAGGAGGAGGGTAGGGACATGAAAAGAGGTGAGGTTATGAAGGCGAAGGAACAGATGAAAAAGGAGGAGGATGAGGGAAATTAGGGCATGGAGGAGAGTAGGAAGAGAGAAAGTTACAGAAGCAAAAAGAGGAAACTGGAAGGTGAATCAATCAAATCAAGGAGGAAGCAGGAGCACTGAGGAGGAGGAACAGGAGGGAGGGGTGGAAAACAAGGAAGATCATGGAGGAGATGGTGATGAGCTGGGATGAGGAAGAGGAGGAGGAAGAGGAGGTGGAGAAGCCTGTAACAGTCTGCTGCATGTCAACAAGTAACCCTTGTGAGGGTCACAGCAGGTTGTTGCAACAGCTGTCCATAAAAACACTCTATATTCTGCTATCACACACACTCACACACATCTACCTGTGCGTGTGCAGGTGCACACACAGATGCAACGAAATGTCTGCAGACACGAGGCCGGGACTCGTCTTAAGCTTTTGGCATTTTAAATGAAAAGAATAATAAAATGGAGCAGTCTGAGACTGTGCAACTGAGTCACAGCAAGTTCAAGCACAAAGTCACGCATGCTTCTGGGGACACTGTCTCTCTCTCTCTCTCCCTCTCTCTGCCTCTCTCACTCGTACACACATACACATACACACATGCACTCACATACACACACACTCACAGCAGTATGGAGCCATGAACGTGCCAAGTATGGAAATAAAGATGGCGGTGCGCTACAGAACAGCATCTAACAAAGAAACCTTAAGCTATATAAATCTAACTGAATTGAACTGAACCCATTGCTAAAAGATTCTTTAAAATCATACAAATGTGCAGCACTCTGCAAAAGTATTCACACCCCACTAACATTTTGTCATATTACAAACCCAACCTTCATTATCTTTTACTGATTTTTATGTGAAAGAACTCAAAAATAGTTACTACCCATTCCTTTTTGTAAAACAATTTGGCCCTGGTCAGACTGGATGGAAAGAGTCTGTGAACATAAATTTTCAACTTTTCAATTCGACTTAGATCTAGACTTTGACTAGGCCATACTACTAGATGAATATCCTTTGACACAAACCTCTGGATGCATCTTTTTGGTTGTTTTCCTACTGGAATGTGAACCTTCACCCCAGTTTTGAGTCTTCTTCAGCCTGTAACAGCTTTTCTCCCAGGATTGTGCCATATTTAGTTCTATACATCTTCATACATGTTGACTTCTGTTCCTGAGTTTCTGTTTCCTAGTATTAGGTTAAATTGGCATAGTTTTGGAGTACTTGCTGACGGATTTGCTTTCAGTTGTCATCCTAAGTATTCAAGTCCTTGACTGACATGACTAGAAAATGGGAAATACATAAACACTTGTTTTATTTCTACTAAATGAAGAAACCAATTTAATTTCTAAGGTGAATCTTTCATTTTCTGATTTTGGTGTAGAGTCATCCAGGAGGGTGGCATCGTAAGCAGGCTATGCATTTGTAAACAAAGACAGTTGCCCTATGTCACCTCATGCAAATAAATGAATACATTTATAAATAATCCAAGTTGTGATTTCTGATTTTGAATTTCTATTTTTTACTGTTTAATGTACATACATCAAGTACATACTGAGTACTATAATATGCTAAAAGTTCAATATCCAGACATGAGAGATGGTAAAATGTCCTGGATGTCACCATCTGTTGTTGGCAAGCACTGCTCATCCACGTTTGCTTTTGCCACACCTCGTTAAATCTCTCTCTGGCTGTATAGTTAGAAATCTCTGTTCTTTGGTCCTACTATGCATCCATAAAGCCTTCTTTTCAACTCCTCTGAGATTTGGATTTGGAGTTGAGGTATGATTTTAGCTGTTGAGATGCTAATCAGCTGCTCACAGGTGTAAGACCAAACCTTGTTGCCATTATGACGCATCATAACACCTGTCCAAAAGTTTAAAAAGTAAGAAAAATAATTCCTCCAGATGCACATCATCAAAAACCATAGGGATTAGTTGTAAAACGTGTTTCCTCAACCGAAAACAACAAAATAGGGCGGAACATAACAGAGATGCTCCAACATGGTGCATCCATTAGGAATCCAATTCTAGCACTAAAAAGAGCCATAAATCCAATTTCAACTGATTTTCCTTTATTATTTTAAATACTGGCACTTCCTGGCCTCCATACAGCTGTACCCAGCACTCTCACCCTTTCTTCCAACAAGCATACACCAGTGCAAGTCTGGACAGCCTGCCTCTGCACAGAGATGCACAGCTGACGAATCACTCCGCCAGCACACTGGCAAGTAGACCCTAAATTATGGGAATCTGATGGATGGCAGATAGGACTTTAATTTAACTATTGCTTTGCTAAACTATACTCATAAGAGATGTCGCGTTGTTATATGCTGTCTATATAAAAAGCCTAGAGGGAAGAGGGTTGCTGCTTGTTTAAAAGCATATTCCTTTCAGTAAATTGTTTTTTGTTTTTCTTTTTAAATAGATGAGTGAAACCCTCTGCGCCTTTATATTTATGATATAATTTACAGTTGAGAGAAATCTCAGTTTAATAGTTTCAGAGGACTATTTTCAGTCAATCCCAACGGTTAACTGGGAGAGGCGGAGCGGATGTCCACCTCACTTTTACGCGGATGTTGTCCGTCCCAAGCTCACTCACGGCTGCTTCCATCTATCCCTGCACTTCTCCGCGCTCATCAATTAGGCACAAATTAAGCCGCTGTGGATGCTCTAACTGCCGTCCTTTCGCAACTTTGAAGAGGATTGCCTTCCGCGGACTGGGGTGGGGGGGCCCGGTCAAGTTTTGTGTTTTGAGGGGTGGGGAGGGAAGCGCAGAAGAAGAAGCGAAACGCAGGTAAGAGTGTGTGACTGTCACCTCGACTTCCAACTACCCGACGTTACAAATGTAACGCGGGGGGTTACTCGCCGGCCCCGCGAGCGAGCTAGCCGGCTAGTGCTAGCATCCCGACGAGCAAAGTGGGGAGGACTTCCAACTGCACTTTGTGAGGAGGGAGGGCGGTTCGTGTCGCCTAATTTTGAAGATATCCATCTGTATTTTTGTTTAATCGTTCGGTTTGTGGTAATTACTCCGACCGTTGAAACTGTTTCTGTTCTGAGCGTTGGGTTCTGAAACGGTTAGGGGGGAAAATAGAGCTGAGAAAGTGGAAGTTGTAAGTTGTAAGAGAGAGAGAGAGCGACCTTCGCATGGGGGGGAAACAAAAGGACCTTAAAGTCTGACACACTGATGATGACTGCTCTGATAATCTGCTGAACTGTTCATTTACATATTGGACGCCACATATACATACATTTATATGCGTAGTATGGAAGTGGTTTAAAAATATTTGAGATTTAGCCTGAAATTATTTTTAAAAAATTAAACTGTCCATAGCCATGATGTGAACTTTGCCAGATGTAATCTGCAGTAGGACTTGAAGCGTTATTAATCGGCCTTATTTATAAGAATCTGAAATTATGAATAACGCAAATAAAACAGCATTTGTGCTCAAAAGTACTATTTTTAACATGTTTTGTTGTGTTTAGCTGTTTTCCTGTCTGGATACATAAAGATCCCGATTTAAAAGTTGTTAAAGCGTAATCTTATGAATGTATTTGTTTAGATTTATGTATTTTTGTCATTTTTAATGATAAATGGAGATTATATAGTTTAGTTTCAGGTGTTTTGGCTTGTTTATATTGATCGAGTCTACCCATATTCGAGGCTACTGTGTTGAAAAGTCCATAAAAGTAAAATGAACCAGAGCGATATTAATGCTTGTTTCCCCCGCTTAATGGGTGTCAAAATCTTTATTGTAGCAGCAGTAGTTTGTTTCTGAGTGTTGATTTGAGCGATTTGTGTCCGGTGAAGTTGGATGGGGCAGCTGCTGTTGTCTTTGGGAGGGAGGGGGGGGCTCAGGGAGCAGCGACAGACAAAAGACCTCCAGAGAGCCTCTTGCATTGTCTGCCTGTAGCTGCTGGTTGGTGTGATCGTAATCTATCGGATTGGAAAGCTCATCCGGCTGCAGATGTATGAACTGGTCAAATTAAACGTGTTGAATGAGAGATGTGGGGTTAATCTAGGGAGTCTTTGCGTCCTCCTGCTTTGTTCCGGTTGGGAAATTGAGGATGATGAAGTGTCTGATGGGAAGATGAGGGCTGGGAAAGTTCAGGCGTTCAGGAGGCGACTGTATATGATGATGGTTATAATCTGATATTATTAGTGAGAAGCCGGGCGGACTGTGTGGATCTGCATCTTTTGAATAAAAAGCTCTGATTTAAAGCTGCTCAAATCACATTTAAATGGTCTGATTAAAGAGGCTGATGCAATATTCCCCCACTTTCATCTCGGATGCTGTTGGTTTTATGTTTCTTTTGCGATAGATTTTACCGACTTGCTTCGCTTTTGGTGAGTTTAAAATGTTGTAAAAATGTTTAATTTTAGAATAATTGGTCTAGAATGATGACATGCAGATATTTAACAACCATAAGATATTTAAGTACTTCAAAACTTTTTAAATTGAACTTGAATTACCTTGTGATGGACTGGCAACCATTAACCAGTGGAAATGGGATCCGGCTCCTTGTGACCCTGCAAGGACAAACATGTATAAACAATGGATAGAAAGAAAACTGGCGTTAAACTCACTTCATTGGTCCACTGCATATTAAGCCACGAAAAGGAAGTGGAAATAAAAAATAGTTGTAATAATCTCAGGGTTTCCCCCAAAAAACTAGCTAAGCCCAGTGGTGGGGGCGCAGGGGCCGTCATCCATTGTTTTTAGCTACCAAATGTATAAAGTTGACAGGAAATTTGAATACATCACTCGGTAATTATGTGTTATCGGAAGACATTTTTAACAAAACCTTAACAAGAACTATAAAGTCTTAAAAAATGCAAACAATTAAGTGCAAAAAATGAATATGTATTTTAAGTTGTTTCATCCTAATTTAAGTATACAAAATGTTTTGATAATTTTTCAAGCACAACTGCTTGAAAAATTTAACCATGTATAAATTTTACTGGTAAATTTAACCAGTAAACTGATATTAACAGGAATTCCTAAGCTACTGCTCTTGAATTTGCAAAAAATAAAATAACTTTAATTTTTATTTATTTATTGCTTGTCATCCTGATCTAGCCTGATGGGGTTGTTTATAAATGTTTAATTACTGCTTTGACTGATCAAATTTAGGCAAATGTATCCATTTTATGGCTTGTGTAGAACAGCTACGATGCAGCTTGAGTTATGGATGCATGATGTATATCGACATCAACATCATTATTGGTCAATGTTAGTCATTTTTTAACTTATCTGTATCGTACAAGTAAGTAAAACTGGGCCAATATTAACGATCAGTGACTATATCGGCCCAGATAGGGGGACGCCTCCGATGCAGCGCAGGATTATGGAATGTTTTAACTGAAGCAGAGAAGAAATGTAGTTGCTGTGATTGCGTTTACGTGTCAACAGGGTAGGGAAATAAATGTTATATTGGTTTTTGGCCATAACAGCAATATGAATATTGGCTTTTGGTATGTTTTCATATCAGTGCACAAGTAGGCCTGTCGCAATAAACGATAAATCGATTAATCGAACGATAAATTAAAACTATCGACTTCATTTTAATTATCGGCTTCATCGTTTCATCCGGCCTTTTTCTCTTTCTGTTTTTGACACTGAATGAAAAAAGGCTAAACTCCGGTGCTTCCACTGACCCTCCCTTCCTCATTTCCTTAGTGTAAGTCCCAGCGCT
>CAEGAD010086411.1:0-59115 GCA_903067055.1 Poeciliopsis paucimaculata | reverse complement strand
TATGATGTAAAGCACTTTGAAATGCCTTGCTGCTGAAATGTGCTATACAAATAAAATTTGATTGATTGATTGATTCTCAACCACCTTAAACCAACCAAGACATGACCACTAAACTGACAGGCCACGATAATAAGCAAACAAGCAGCCAAGAAGAACTAGATAACTCTAAAGGAGGAGCAGAGATCTCTAGCTCAGACGTCCGTCAACAGGATAGCAGATGTTTGTGCGCTCCACAAATCTAACCTTTATAGAAGAGTGGCAAAAAAGAGGTCATGTTTCCAGTTTCATTACAAGCCAAGAGGGGGATACAGCAGACATTTGGAAGAAAGCTCACTGGTCAGATATGACCGAAATTGAAGGCCCATGAAGAACTAGATAACTCTTCATTGAGCGCATCGCCTGCAGAGTGAAACACGGAGGTGATGCAGGATGCTGTGGGAGTACCATTCTTAAAGGGGCAGAAACAATTATGTAAAATCAACATTTTTGAGCTTTACATTATCTTAGAATGTTATTGCCTCTTTAAAAACATACCTGCAGTGTTTTGCTTTGATTCTGTCATGCATTTTTGAGAAATCCTTTAGTCTCCCATGGCAACCATTCAGCTGAGTAGACCTAGCTCCGCCTCCAGTGATGAAGCTCCTCCTCCGAGCTGCAGTTTCAAGTGACTGAGCTTCAGCATTACAGAGCACTGCATCCCACGACTCCCCGTTCAGCTCCTTCAGACTAGCCAGCAGCAATTAGCAAACACCAGGTGGAGCTGTGCATCTGCTGAGCTCATTATATGAGCCACGCCTCAGTGCGACGCTGGTAAAAAAAAAAAAAAACATTGTTAAAGGGTTAATAGAGGAGCTGTTACTTCTTGAAGGCAAAGTTTTAAAAAGACCCGAACTTTCTTAAAGAGACATAAGCCCAATTTTAAGGCGTTAAATTACAAAGTCTAATTTCTTGTCAGTTATATTTGATATATACAGCACTTTTATAACAACTGAAGCATGGTTACTTTATTGTGCTAGAAAGTGATACAATTTGACTGAAAAACACACGACGCTGCCCCTTTAAGCAGGGATAGAAGATGGTCAAATATCCTGCTTGAACAATGAAAACACACAACACACTTGTCTGGCGTTGTGAAATTTATGTGTACATAGCATAAATCACCAATTGGTAAAGTTGCCGATATAAATCTCTTAACAAGCTAAAGGATTAAAAACTTTACATTTTCTTCAGCAGCAGCTTTTTCTTGAAAGTTTTCCAGGACACACCTCACCCTCTCCCCCACAGCGACAGTGACGGGGCCCGGTCTTATGTTTTCGGCTGACACCTCGCCGCATTAGCTGTGGCTTGACAACGTATTGTCAGTTCAGCTCCTTTTCACTTCGCCTGTTTCTCCCTCACCTTTCTGCTCCGCACCGCAGCTCACTTTGAGTCCCCCCCCGCCGTATCCGCCCCACGCTGCGCGCGCTCTCCCAGGAGACAGACCAACTCCAGAGTCCTGAAGTCAGAAATCCACATGTGCGCGCAGACCGCAGTGGGAAAGTGCAGAAACGCAGCTGACAGCAGAGCCCACGGTGGAGGCGCAGCGAACGACTGACGCACACAAACACACCTACGCCTAAGACGGAGCAGTAGAGCAGTTCGTGGCCTCACTCTGAAGTGGAATGAGATGTTTGCAGACAGATAATGAACATGTGCCTCATCTTTGATGGTATACCACTAAAAGTGCGTTGTCAGTCATTGTCGGCGTCCAAAATCCTGAGCCTTAGCCTTGGTGTAGTTTGTGCTTGCTGAGTTGTTAGATATATAAGATGTTTCTCAGAGCAATTTCAACAGAGGAGGCTTTTTTTTTTTCTTTTTTTTTTTTTGGTAACGTCAGCTGCATTTTGTGTTGTAAAACTTACTGAGTTTCACTGAAAACAACCTTCCAAAGAAAACAAAAGGATGGTAGTTTAACCTTTTATGTCCTGAATTTAAAATGTCCGCCTGAATATTTTTGCTCATTTTAATTGTATGCAGCTCTTTAAATGTCCTGTGAATAAAATATTTGCCCATTTGTCCATAACAACTGGAACTTTCAATATCTAGCAAGTTATTTTCGCAATTTACCGTCTATTAAAAGAGCAGGACATGGGAGAGGATTTAATATGGGAAATTTGGGTGGAGTGACTACAGGACATGGGAGAGCAATAACCCGATATTGACTATAAAACACAACGTCTCTGCTTTCAGAAACTGTTGGCATTTTGTCAGATAGCGCAACGTGTGGCAGAATTACGGTACTGCAAATTCTACTGGATCGTCGGCGCTACACTCAGGACTTGAAGGGCTTTAAGTAAGCTTTTGCATAAACTGCTGTAGCGTTTTTGTGATGGGAGTTGTTCGAGGAAGGTAGTAACCCTCTCTGGTGTTGGTCACTGACAAGTCATCAGAATCAGCCTGGAGCATCATCTAATCTGAAGTCGCCAAGGAGATTATTTATCACTCCAAAAATCCTGAAAGGTCATTTTCAGATTGCAGATACAGGAACTGAACAAAAAACTCACATTCCGGTAAACATTATTGCTGCTGTGAAGGACTGACTTTGCTGATATCAGTGGCTTATAAAAGTCATACAGTTCACAACATCAAATTCTGAATATATTGTATCTTTCCAAAAACAGCTACAGAGAGGAGGGCTGAACTGATTCCTCGAATGATTCTAGCACCTCGATTATTAAAAGTCCTCTAGGAAAATGTATCTGCCTCAAAGCTTTGTTAAATTATGTTTTATTACGTGTTGCTGCCCGGCTCGTTATTTGTGGAGGGCAGCGCGTAAAATGATTCTATAGAATACTCGATTACTAAAATATTCTTTTACGACAGCCCTAACAGAGAGCTCAGGTGGGCAGGAGGACGTTGCTTTTAGTATTTTCTAGGACAAAGCAAAGACGAAAGCCATCTGATTTGAAACAATCGTGACACGATCTAAAAGGATTTCAGGTAGTTTGCCGTAACATTTTCTGCTACACAGGGTTTCTTCGATTCAAAGGAACAGAGAGGCAGAGTTTCTACCGCAAGATTCAGTCAAAGCAAGGAATTATTTAAAAGACTTAAAAGCAAGCTAATCTTAACCCGTCAGTTTTTCTAAATATTGCGTAATCCTGCCAATATTGTTTAATCCTGCAAAAATCATTACTGTAGGAGATATTTTACAATTCTTGAGCTGAAAAGGAAAAATACTACCTGCCTTACCAAGTACCGACTAGAGCAGAGGTCGGCAACAATTTTCTCTTCTCAGTTCGCCGATATTCAGTCGTTTCTCCGGGGATGCACGGCTCAGACTTATTTGGACAAAGACCCACCACCACCTACTGTTTCACTAAATTCGGCTCCTGTTATTGTACTGCTGTCTGAATGAGCTGAATGTCATTTTTCCACCTGACTCGTCTGCATTGTGTGCGGTCGTCCTGCCTAAATGAAGACATGCGGCGTCCCCCGCTCGCACACCGAGGAACAGCTGGATGTTCTCCGCGGCTCCTAAATCCGTCAGCAGCTGAAAGGCAGCCACACACGGCATTCTCTCCACCAGAAAAACACTTCAGCCACATTAAGGTGACATTATTCACAGGCAAGCTGCTTAGTTTTGAAGAGCCGAGTGAATTTTGACGCACCTTGTCAGTCAGACGTTTACGCCAGCGTTGTCGACAAATGTCAGTGATTTGAGGCTTTTAAAGTTGTTTCCTTCCAAGTGGAATGGTCATGGAACAAAAAAAAAAATGACATTGTTGATGTCAGAGCTTGTTTAAATTAGTTGGTTTCCGGTCCAATATTTTAACGTGAGCTTTAAATCTTGTTGGAATATTAAATTGTCTCCAAGTCCAACAATCTCATTTGAGAAAAAAAGTTGAAGAAAACGGTCAATTTCCCTCTTCCTTATTATCCCTTTATGTTTCCTGAACATAATAGTCTGGTACCACTAGAAAGTAACAACCCACAGCATGATGCTCCCACTACCATGGAGGAAAGTTAGCCAACTATTGCTAAGTATGAACGCTTCACTTTGAGGCCAAGTACCTTCATCTTGATTGGTCCGATTGTAAAGGGTAAATCGAGACTTAGACGGTCTCCCTCTTGGTTAGTAATAGGACCGTAACATTTCAAGTACCTCAATTATTACAATTCCTCGAGGAAAATGTATCTGCCTTGAAGCATCGTTAAATTATGTTTTATTATTTAGTGCACCATGTTCCTGCCGGGTCGTTGGGCAGAGCTCTCACTTCCGCCTAAGGGTTGTTGCTAAGTGCTAGCAGCATAACGTCCAATTTTCTGGGTTTTTTAGTTTTTTGGGGGGGACAAATGAGAGTTCTTACATTGACTGGAACGATGCTAGAAGTACAAAAGCCTTTCTCCTCCTGGAACTGCCTGGTGGCCGGGTCAACCCGAACAGTGGGAATGGTGGGAAGAGCGCTGCTGGTAAATTTATACAAGTGAGCCTTTTGGTCGGAAAATCTCTTCTCTCTCCTCCTGATTACTCAATTAATCATAAGAATAATCGATTACTAAAATATTCTTTTACAACAGCCCTAGTTAGTCATTTCTTTTTCCATGGTGATGTCATACTTGCTTCACTGAGTGAAAGTAAATTTGCGATTCTTCTGCTTCCAGGTTATGTCAAGGTCCTCTTGCTTCTGGTTGGCTCTCGAACATCCTGCCTGACTTCCTGTTGTCTGACGCTGACCGTTTGGGTCAGACGGTTGGTTTTTGCGATCCCTAAAGTCTATTTGCTGACTCATAGCTTAGTCTATTAAAAGTCGCTGTTATCTTAGCAATGCCGGCAAGCCTTACAGACCACAGAATGGAGATTTGCATCATCCTTTTTAACTCAAGTGTATTTTCTTCCGCTGCTAAACCTCTTTATCTGCCACTGATGTATCTCCTTTCAGTGGCAGCTTGCAGACAAATGGTCCAGCTTGTGGGTTTGTGTGTGTACACTCTGTGTGTGCGCGAACATAACTGTGTGTATTTGTTCTCTATTTGTGGTAATTACATTTGACCCGGCCAATTGGCACCTCTGGCTAACAGCACCACTCTGTCCTCCACGCAGCTCCTACCTCTCTATCTCACTCTGATAGGTAAGTGATTTATTTTGGCCTCAGTAGTGTGCTGGTGCTGCGATGCTGACTGGGCTCATCAGATCTTTTACTTCACTTCACTTTCATTGTCCGGAAAAAAATCCAACATAAGTATGAGCGGAATTTTCGTCGCACCAGGTCTGATTAACGTACGACGGAGGCGAAACTGGTTTTGCAAGGATCCATGTTAGAATATTTAATTACTATTAAAACCAGGGCAGTCATTGCTAATGTGTTAATCCGTGCGGCTAATCTAACGTGTTTATGACATGATGCAGATTGATCGCACTGCCTGTTTCGACCTAAAAGACGCTCTCCCACGTAGAGTTGTTTTGTTCAAAGTGACGCGTTATACGATCTTGTACTGCGGTCAACAATGCAGTTTCTTGATTTTTGCACATCCTCACTGCTCTTTCCTGTCAGATAATAGAGGCCACTGGTAGCAAAACAGAACAAAACAATGGTGAATTTTTACTTCCACCAAAGAAAAATCAGTTTATAGTAAACATTCCTAAATTAAGACTGAAACAAAATGACTTTTCTTAAACCTTTCTGAATATGAAAACCTGGAAAACTGAGATGTCTGGTTATTGAGACAATTAAACATTTTTTGCATTTTCACATTTCACTTTCCCAAAGTTATGCATAGTGATTAATAGTGATTTTATTGGGTTGACAGCACTGATTAAAACCCAAGTCTAACCACTATACTCTACCGTATGCGCAGAAATTCTGCAGCCGTCGGTTCTCATTCCTGTGCCTGTTGAACAGAAACCAGGGCACTGGTTTTAGTAAAACTCTGCTCCCGAAAGGGAGAGACTGAAATAAATAAATCGAAGCAGCCGTGGCCTCTGTCTGTCCTCCTTCCTCTCCAATAACAACCTTTCACCAACACTTTCAGCACTAGGCAGGGGAAGGTTTCTTCTCTAACTTAAATAGAAATAAAAACACTTGCAATATGTGGCAAAAAAAAGAGCAATGCATGCACATTCACAGTAAGACTTGAATCATTGTGTGGAAAGTCCAGGTTTTGGGAAGCCAAATTCTGAATGTCTGACACAAAATGGTGTTTTATCTTAACCCTCCAGACTGAACGGATCGGCGACCATTCAGTGCCGTAACTCCGCCACACGTTGCGCTATGTGAAAAATTTGGTTTTTGAAAAGGGGAGATGTTGCACTTTCCAGCCAATGTAGGGTTATTACGCTAATTTCACTCCCGCCGTAACCTGAGGAGCGCTCTTTTAATAGACGGTAAATTGTGAAAGTAACATGCTAGATATCGAAGGTTCCAGTTGTTGTGGATAATGGGCAAACATATTTACTCACAGGACATTTAAAGAGCTGCGTGCAATTAAAATAAGCAAAAACATTCAGGCGGACATTTGAAACTTTGGTATTAAACGGTTAATAAACAAAAACCAAATAAACTTATAACATGGGTGATGTTGTTTAATCATTTTCTTCATTTAAAGGAGTTTGCTGATAACAATAGCAATGTAAGGCTCAACCGTGATCCAGTCATTCTGCTAACAAACAGGCTGTACTTATTTAAGGACGTAGATAGAAAATGCTGACTGTAGTGCGTTTCTCTCTGAGTAAAATGGTTTGTTCCAGACATTGTATAAATGAATATTTTAGATTAAAATTTGATTGGACAAGGGTTGCATAAAGAAAAGCAGAACATTGAAGAACACTTAAAAGTGTTCTTCAATTTCTTCTCTAACTTAAATAGAAATAAAAACACTTGCAATATGTGGCAAAAAAAAGAGCAATGCATGCACATTCACAGTGTGAATTGACACACTGTGAATTTTGAAATGGAAGCGAATGACCTGAACAGAGCTTTGAAATGGAAGCGAATGAAACCAGAAAATGTGAAAGAAAACTGAAAACTACAATTATAATGGATTAAAGAGTAGCTAAAGTGGCAAAAACTCAGCCAATAATCAGATTCACCGACAATCAGCACGAACCCACTGCAACGTCGAATAGTTGAACAAACAATGTAGGCTTAAAGGGACGATGCACTGCCAAGGAACACACTGACTGGCCTAAGAAATGGACCGACATCTTGTCCAGTGATAAAACCAATATTTTGCATTCCATGCACTGTGAAGCTCAGGCACGACAGGGTAAAGATGCTTCTTATGCTATTTTGTTGGGCCTATTAAAAAAAATCAAGCCAGAGATCATGGATCAGTTTGAATACATCCAAATACTCGATAGAGGAAACAGCCTTAAAATTGGCGCAAAAGCTTAACAGCAGGTGTGCAGCATCTTAGGAACATAAATAATCTCCTGAATCTCCTTTAAAACCTTTAACCTATTAAAGGTTCAGCACATTTATTGTGCTGAACAGAGCACAATAAATGTGCTCTGTTCAGGTCAAAACCAAGAAATTTAGAGGAAGTGATGAAGGATTATTTGTACTTTGACTTCAACATACAGTAATTGTAAAGGAGTTCTGAAAAGTGAAATATTTAAGTGTTTTCAGCCAATATTGCCTTTTCCTCACTTCCACTTTGGTTCGAAAGAGATTAGGCACAAATAGTCTTAAGCACAGAACTGCATGTTTGCTTTGTGGTGAAAAAATTCAAAATTTGAAACCACTAATGATACTAATGACTAGATTGAACAATTGGAAATCAGTCGATCAATCGAGTTTATTTGAATTACACATTTCAGCAACACGGCAGCTCAAAGTGCTTCACATAGTGTATCATATAGTTAACAGTTTTGAAAGCCAATAAAAAATGGAATATATAAATAAAAAGATATAGCCGACTGATACCAGGGTGAAATGGAATAAATGTAGTCTATGATTCAAAAGGTCAAGTTTCACCACAAGATGAAAACAGAAGTCCTGCTGCTTTCATCCTGAAGAGATTTAACTCAAGTTGCTCTTTAAGTGAGAGAGAGAGTGGGTTTAACGACTGGATTGACCCAGCAGCTAAGGAGGCCAAGTCTCGTTTGACTTTCAGCATCTGCACAAATGTTTTATGCGTTTGTCTTTTTTTGGCGACTGCTGTGTACGTTGCGTGCTGGAACGCCGCTCTTCTCTACGCATAAGCGCGCTTCCCGCAGGTTGCCGCGGCACCGGCGGACCTCCCCGCCCGGCTCTGTGTGAGTGCGGCTTACGGACCGCTCTCCGGCAAACCTAATTTACTGTCGGCTGCGGCTGCCAGCGGGTTACCGGAGCCCACCGCTGCTAAGCCCATGTGACCAATCACAGGAACACTTCACCGGCCGGGAGGCTGGAGACGAGAGAGAGATTGTGTTCACACAGTGGACGTATTTATTACTGGTCCAGAATGCTGTTACTTTTATTACTGGCTTTGTTCTGGCTGAGGCTCGGTGTAATCATTTTTGGTCTCTCCTCCAGTTTCACGCTCTCTGCGGTGCTTTCTCAATCTTCTCCCCCTTCTTCTCCATAAATTCGTACAGGTGCTAGATCTTTACCTCTGGCTCGCCGTTTTTAACCTTTACGATGGCAGAGGTGTTTTACACATATCTATAATTCAAGATGATCAATAATCCGAATGTGTTGTCATGAAACACATTGCAAGGTGCATTCTTTTCTGGTGATATTTCATCAAGACATATTAAATATTACAGTCTAGATCTATATAAGAATATCCAGCTGGCCTGATTTCCAATGAAACAAGCAATAATTTGTCATTTTACATACATTAAAGTAAAATGACAAACCATTATTGCTTGTATGTACTGATGAGGAGGGGGTAATGCTTCCCAAAACTACTAAATTAAAAATGAATTAAGTAGGACGAGACAGTGGAAGATGACGATAATTTATACAACAAATTACAAAATGTGAACTAGTCAGTGTGTACTCTGTTCCTCAGACACTAAAACATGTTGTATGTATACAGCACTTTTTGGTTTTTCTAAAACCTGACGGACATGTCCACCTGTGAGTCACACTGCCTTATTTGGTCGTTCCCTCCCTGTTGGTTTCATGGGATTCTCTTCCCCCAGGCGTTCCTCTCTGACAGCCGTCTCACTTTTGTTTCCCCGATTCTCTTTCCGGGCCCCTGTCATTGTGCGGGCCGGTCCCTAACTGGGTTTAATTGGATGTATTAGCTCTGAGCGCCAGCAGGAGTTCAGTGTGTTTCCAGTTAATCATGAGCAGACTTCTCAAACGGCCGGCTCAGTGGGGAGAAAAAGGCTCCAGGGACCAACTCTCAGCCCTGCAGCGAGGGCTGGGAGAGTCTGAGTGCTGGTCTCTTGAGAACGCGTGCAGGAGATTTTTGGTTTTTTTCTTCTCCAAAACACTTGGTTCTTGCAGAGAGGAAGAGAGGCGCACATATGTTTTTTTAACTGAGTTCGACTCTCTGGACAGCTGAGCATGCAGTGATCCAACATTGCCAGTCCTGCAGCTAATAATCAATGACTTTGATCCATTATCTATCGGCTCATATTTGCAGTCGTCCCGTGACATGCTGCCGTTAAAGGTGAAGTGCTGCTTTATGTCTAGTCTTTGAAGGCGCTGCAATAAAAGTAGACGCGTATTTTTACAGCAGTCACAAATGATTTGAAAAGCCAATTAAACATCCAGAGCGAAAGCGGCAGATTAATCTTCTGACGCCAGACTCCGGACACATTGTTAAACGGCCTGGTGAGTTTTAGCGGCTCGCTTCAGAATTTATCCGGCCACGTGGCCCGGCTCATCTGTTTTGATGTGGCGTGCCATCAGGTGTCCGCCGCACTGAAATAAACAGCAGCCCCCCCATCGTCTGGCTTGTCAAGGCGATTCCCAGGTGGCCATGAATCTCCTGTTCAAATATGTCTCCTATAACATATTTTTAAAGGCTATTCGGGGAGCTGACAGCTACACGCATTCACACGTATGTCTTGCCATCCACCATATTTGTAGACTCTCTTTCTCTCTCTCAGCCTGGCTGACATGGTTTCACAGTATCTGTCTCAGAAATGAGCTTTTCTCAGGGCCTTCTCCTCCACATGGACTTGAACAGTGCTGCGGTAAAATCAGTCGCTGTTTTTGGCGAGCTGAGAGAGGACAGGAAGAGCTGCCTGAAGAGAAAAGGTCAGGAGGAGAGAGAAAGGGACATGACAGCCTAACATCTATTAACGCTTCGTTATTGAGCCTTTAAATGCTGAAAGTGGGCTCTGGGTGAAGAAGTGATGGGAAAAAATCAAATAGCTGTAAAGTTTTATTTTGTCTGAGAGTCTCTATGTATAGGCAGTATATAAGTAATTACAATTTCTCTTAAATTTCATGATGGAAACTCTAAACTGTGCGGCCATTCGGAGACAAACTGGAGTGATTTGCAAAAGTGTTCTCACCAATCAACTTTTCTACAAAACTTTACATTCTTTGGAAGGATTTTTATGAACAAAATAGTACAGATGTTTTGGGGGTTTTTAAAATAATTTTACAAAGAATAATTTGAAAATTGTGATAATATGTATTCTGTCCCCTCTAAGTCAATAGATTGTAGAATAACCTATTTCAACCAGTCTTACGGGATATGTCTCTCTAGTTGTCGTTGAGGTTGTCGTTTTTGCAAAATATGTGAAACAAATTTTAAAACAGTGTCTTTATTTTGATCTGGCTTGAGCTCAAGAGAAATTCACAAGAATATATGCAGAAGTTTGTGGCAGTACTGACAAAAAAACACAACACATTTTG
Organism: Poeciliopsis paucimaculata; assembly: GCA_903067055.1. Classification (NCBI taxonomy): domain Eukaryota; kingdom Metazoa; phylum Chordata; class Actinopteri; order Cyprinodontiformes; family Poeciliidae; genus Poeciliopsis; species Poeciliopsis paucimaculata. The sequence continues at coordinate 48,331 of CAEGAD010086411.1, read as the reverse complement.
TCATAGTACTACATAAAGTATTATGTAGTTTTTTCCCACCAGAAAGCTTGCTAAGCCCAGTAGTCGGGGATACTTGGCCAGTCCATTAGCGGCCCAGTGTGTTTTTGTGTTAAAAGCTACAACACTTCTAACATGCATGAGTAGACATCATAATTTGGGAACTTATGCCCAGTTCAATGCGTCAACCATGAACCTAGCTTAATCCGTATTTACGGTTAGTGATGTGTAAAAAGCCCAATTTAAAATAAGCAAACTATGCTTAGCCTAGTGAGGACGGGGGGCAAGTAAAGCCTGGAGGCCCGCCAGGCTTATAATACTCTGGGGGAAACCCTGTTATGTAATTTTATGGAATATGATGATCAAAAGCAGCATATTGCAGTGCAGTTGCAATACATAACTCTGGCTAAATATGTTACATTAGCAGAACCAGTTGATTAATCGGTCTACTGGTTCTAGTTTCCTTCTCTGTTGCTACCCCGTCTGACATTGCTCTCAGCTTCTGCTTTAAATATTACAAAAAACCCTCAAAGGTTAAGTTTTATCTCAAACTAACTTTTTTTTTCTCACAAAAACATTGAAGTAACATTTTGGTTTGGCCATTTTGCCGACATTCTGCCTGAAGCTATCGCTATCCAAAACACCTACTGATGCGTAAACGCATCTGTTTGAAAAGTGAGATTCACTATCGATTCCCGTTCACAATTGCACTGCAATAAGTGCAATCTCTTTTAAACTAATTTGTGGGTTCCTACTTCCATATTTATTTTAATTAATGCCACTTTTGGGTAAATTTTGATGTAAATGTATCTGTACACCAGAAGCCGTTCAATCTGCCTGCAGACCCACTGAAAGCTACTAAGCTTCATAGACCTGCCACCATCCTTCATTAATAATTGCCCCATCCATGAATTATGCACTTATTAATTGTTACGCTCAGCTGAACCCTGTAATGGCGTGTGCTATAGCCGAGTGTGTTGGTAATCAGAAAGCCAAATGAGAAACCCTCGGCCGTGATGACGAAGCAGAACCACACATCAAAGTCAATGCGAACGCAATATGGCCGACCTTGAGCCAAAACGGCGGCGAGCTCCTCCCGACGTCGTGGGGAAATAACGATTATGTTCACTGAACTGTGAATGCGTGGCTGACCTCATTATGATTATTGTTCCATTTGTTGCCGAGATGGCGCTCGGCATTGATGTGATGGAGTCACTTCATAAAAGAATAATGACACGCATGCAAGGTGACAATCGGCCAAGATGGAAGCCGTCTTTATTCCGGCTTCGCTATGCAACGCCGCCCCCTCGTTCCTGTCAGATGTGCTGACTAAGCCGTCATATTTTTATTAGCTGTAAACTGACCTCGGGGTCACCAGGGTTCTCTAGCCCTGCAGGCACAAAGACCTCTAACAACAATGACAGCAACACACGCAGCTTTCTTCCGTCTCCAGGCTAACCAGTGCAGGCCTCTCTCCAAATAAACTGCGAGAGCCTGCGCCAGGAAAGAAGAAACAAGAACTTTTTTCCCTTTTTTTTCCAGAGGTATTGAGGGCGAAGCTGCAGTTCTGTAATTAGTGAGTTAAGAGAGGGAAGGAGGGTAAATAGAGAGCGGGATGCAGAAAGCGAAGGGAAGCTTTTGAGAGGAAGAGGAGTTATTCAGCTGATTCCTTTTATTTGATGTTCCTCAGGCATCCTGATCGGCTCTGGCGGCTTAGCCTCGTCATTAACAGCTTTGGATTTAATTAGCAGTCATTAAGCCTCTGTTTTACTGGAGGAGCTCACAAATATTTAATCACTGTTTGGTTAATGTAGCATGCGTACCGTTGTTGATATGAATCCAAAGGGGACAAACATTTTTATTCGTTTAACGCTCTTTTATCGGTGCGCTGCATCCGCAATAGATACGGCCTAAACATTTAGACTTACACCAGGGTTTCACGTTCACCAACTTTCTTCTTCTTCCCTAAGAAATCTGACACTGAACAAATGAATGGTAAAAATAAAGCATTGTTATTGGAGCTGCTTCTCAAAAGAGGGGCAGAGCTAACAAAGCAATCAAATCTAATCAATGCAAAGAAGATACATAGTTTTTACAGATAACATAACTTGGATGTGAGAATTCCATCTCCCCTACCTTGTACCCAATCAGTCAAAAATCTAATCCATACTCTGAGTTATTTTGCATCTAAACTGCAAAGGATCTTGTCATAAATACATGCGCAGATTGCTGTGTGCCACTGATTTAACGTCAAGCAAGAAGACGGAAAAGCTTTTTATAAAGTCCAAATCTCTTACTACCTGAACACAGCTGGCATGTGAAATGTTAGGGCTGGAATTGATGAGACATTCTTCAACTTCTCATGTTGTTGTTTTTATGTTGCTGCTCTGAGGCTGTTTGTTTCTGCGTTCACACTTTGTGAGCCTCGTGAAAATTATTGACATGTTGATGTAGTTGTCAGAAGAACAAACTGAATTTGAACCTTTTTTTTTTTTTTTTTTTTTACCATAAACAGTCTGTATTTAAATACTGTGGCTGAAATACAGTGAAACCTACTGAATGAGTCAGCGAATTAATCTGACCTTACGAAAGTATTTAGTGTTCACCTTGTTTGACTTATTCAATAAATCCTAGAGAGTCACTTATGTTAAAGTCAAAACAAACATCCTATTTAGGGAGTTAATTGTTGACTCATTATTTATTTATGAAGCCAGTTGTGTTGAACATACAGTATTTAACTGTATTGTTGTGACAGAGAGAGAGACAAACAACTTAAGTATTAAACATACGCTCCATTAAAAGTCCTTTTTAACTGGTCTGGCGCATTCACAAAAGAGGGGCATTTGTTTAATCTCATTTTTCAATAGCTATAATAAAAAAATATAAATGTTTCACTTTAAAAAAAACAGATGCAGATAGTTTGTCTTTCCTTTTAAAATCTTTATCATTTCTCCACTCGTCTTTCTAGGCTGTGCTTGGAGGCCAGGGACCCCTACTGCGGCTGGGACTTCAGGCAGCGCAAATGCACAACGCTGGAGGAAAGCTCCAACATGAGCCAGTGGAAACAGAACGTCACCGTTTGTCCGGTAAGACCAGCCTCGGCCGCCCGCTGCGTTTACTGCACGCATCCACTGGGCTCCGTGCCGTTCGGCCCAAACTCAGCAGATTGTTTATCTCTGCACACGGCAGCGTTTACACCACCGCGTCTGTCTTCTGTTGAAATATCAATAAACGGTGGCGGCCCCGAGCCTGTGCACGTCGGGAAGCCGCCATGCGCTGAACACATGAAGCTTTTTGAGACTTTCTTATCTTGTCATCCTTCTATCTGGGAGCTTAGTTTACTCTGCCCACTGAACTGGGCTTGTGAACTGGACTCATGTTGTTTTTCTTTGTAATTACTTAGTGTCTATTTCTTGGCAATTATGTGATTTCATGTCAAAGAGATACACAAAAAATTATAAAGCAGGAAAATTAAGATTTTGCATGATTGGAGGTGTAAATGCACTGCAAAAATATCTTACCAAATGATTTTAGTCTTGTTTCTAGATCAATTATCTTATTACATTTGAAATAATTGAAAACGAACATACCAGTATCTCTTCAGTAAGTAGCCCGTTTTAAATAAATATTAATATTGGTGAAAAAGTCTTTGTTCCTTTGGCAGATAAATGTACTTATTACAAGACAATTTACCCATGTTTTAGGTGAAATAATCTGCTAATTGGACAAATACTTTTTCACCATAATTAAGGAATTATTACTCACAACAAACGTCTATATCTTGCTGATAAGTTACTTTTACATTAGTTTTGTCTCAATTAAATTTACTAAGATATTTGCGTTATAAATTAGACAAAAATACTTGATAAGATTGTTTGTTTTTTGCAGTGTGTGCAATGATAAAACTAGGATATTTTCTATGATTGTAAAGTCTGAATGTTCCAAAAAGAGAAGAAAAGATTTTGAGAAGCTTTAGAAGACAAATTAATCTGCTTTACAAGTTTAAAAATTAAACAATATCAAATACGCAAGTTTTCTGTCCGTAGCTTGAGTGAATTGTAAAACCTGTGTTGCTTTTTCATTCCTCCAAAATTCACGTCACTTATAACAAGACAAGTTCTGTCAGTGGTGCACCGTGAAAACGATGTATGTCTTCCAGCTGCGGAACCAGACCATCGATGGCGGCTTCGGGTCCTGGACTCCGTGGCACCCCTGCAGCAACGACGACGCGCTGGACGGCGTGAGCTCCTGTTTGTGTCGCTCCAGATCCTGCGACAGCCCCGCCCCTCGGTGCGGGGGCAGAACCTGTGAAGGGCCGACCATTGAAGTCTCAAACTGCTCCAGGTCAGAAGAAACAATGTGTCTATTTCAGTCGTGATATAATTTGTGCGGAGTTATAAACTAGGACATCTCTAAAGTTCTAGCCACTTAAAATGGCTTAAAGTCACTCACATGCATGTCAAATTAAATGCACACAATTAGAAATTCATTCCTTGGCGTCGTAAAGGAGAATTTGCCCTGCTTAAACCTTAAGATTGGCTCCTGACTGTTGAAGTGAGCGTTACATTATGATAAAATTTAAAGAGCAGGCTGAAGTCCTCAGAAGATTGTAGCAAGTCATGAGTCCGGTAAGGGAATAAAAGAGTTTTTAAAGGCATTTCAAATCAGTCATTCCGCTTTACATAAAGTCATTTATAGGTGGAGGACATGCAGAGCAACTTCCACCATGTTTAAGTCTGACTTTCCTGGCATGTTTCGCTTAAAATTACACTGTAATCTGCTAAAGGAAGGACTGGGACAAACTTTCTTCAGAGACTGGCTACAGCAACCGTCAGACTGCAGTCATTAAAGCCAAAGGGGATAAGAGTTGTTAGGGAAGAGTGTTTTTTGATGTGTGCTCAACGCTCTTTAACCTTATAGTAGAACTATTTGAATTTAAACAACAGATCCCAAGTGTTTATTTGTCTTTAAAAATGCATGTTTTCTGTCAACAAGAAAGTAAGAAAGCCATGCAAAGATTGTGTACATTTAAGTGTGAATATTCTAAAAGAATTAATGTATCTACCAGCTTCTGCAGAAATGAAGGAGTAGATGCTTAGATCCAGTTAGAGTCAGTCTGTTGTACTCTAAAACAATGACCAGAAACAGATGTGACACTTATATCCTTTGATGAAATAAAGTTCTAGATTTTGAAACCGCTTTCAAACTGTTGCAGAAACATTTAATTTAAAACGTTCCAGATTGTTTGCTGTGTTATTGATCCTATTGTGATGGTGGCTTTAAGACAATGCTCCTGCCAATGTTACTTTTAAACCCTCTGTGAATAACAAACCAATCTCTGAACTGCATTTTCATTCAACAACTTACAAACATTTAACATGTTATATTTTGCAAACAGCTCAATTAATTTTTTTTTTAATTATTGTAGCACACAGAAGATAACGAAGTTGGCATTTTCGGCCTATTTCCTGCAACTAGATTTTATGAACGTAAGAATGATGAGGGATAGTGAGTGACCCATACACTGTAAAAAAAAAACCTTGCTGGGTTAATTTCAACACTGTTTGAGTTTTCCTACTAACCCAGTGTCTGGTTATAAATGGACAAATCCACCAATGGATTGATTTAGTGCAGCAGTGTTGGCTGCATGGTTTGACCCAGCATACTGGGTTTGGTCTTCAACACAAAAAATACATTAAAGTGACATCAACACCACCAAAGTCCAGGTTGAAAAGACATAACCTATGACCTAGATTGCTAAAAGTTTGGTTAGAATGAAGTTTTTTTTTTATCTTGGATAATTAAGGAAAATGAACACCCTGCCATGTCTATTAACACTTTACTGATAAACCTCTGAATCTGCATATAAGAATTTATCTTCAGTGCAGAACACTGTATGAAGTATAACTGGGTGATAAAGACATCATCGTTGCCTCTTGTTGGAGTGTGGGATTATAAGTCGAGGGCGTTCCAGTTGCAAATTGGAAAACCAGTGGAATTCACTCATTAAGTTGTGCTACACACAGCGATGTATTTCTCATTGTGTTGTAAAACATTCATAAATAGAGGTTGTACAGTATAATTTGCATGACTGATTTTATGGGATGTAAACTGAGTTGTACATATTTCATACTACTTTGACCATGTTGTATCTGTGAGCAGCCATATTGGAAATTGACCTTGGGGGTGTGTGGAGGACATTTCCCTTCAAATTTCAGCTTTTGGCAGCGTTGTTGTTGAACTTCCATCTGCAAACTCAGAAAATGAAACTTCAGAGGAGAAGCAGATTGCAGATTACAGCTCATTTAGCTAGTAGGCTGTTAGCATGTGCTAACCAAGGTAAAAGAAAGGTACCTAAACTAAACTAATGTTCTCTAGCGTGCGCTAAAGTCCCTGACACAAGATATACATCTTACCATTTTTATTTTATCACACAGAGGCTCAGTAAAATGTGGTTGTTGCATGTATAATTTAAAATGTCCGCCTGTGAAGATTTGATCAGCCCTCTTCTTGTCTTGTCTCAAATCCAAACAAACTGGACTCGGTGCTTCATTAAAATCACAAAACTACGATTACAGATTGTTTCACTGGCATCACACCATAATTGTAGCATTGATTGTGATGACAGGAGGTTCCAGTTTGTTATTTAGGTGACATCAAGTTTCCCCCTGAGAAATTCCTCCTCACTTCCGTTGTCTGCAGCAAAATGGGCCAATCACAGAACAGAGGCAAAGAGTTAAAGCCCTTTCATCCCACTGGATAGCTTTGGCAGATTTAATCCTTTGTATGGAAATTAAGTTGTGCTTTTGTAGAGAGTGGCAATTAAATCACGAGGAGAGCTTCCCAGGAACAAAGCACTTAAGCAGATTGAGGGAATATTTCCTAGTCAGAATGAGCTCGTTTTTTCTTCTTCTTGTGTTTCTGCTCGCAGAAGTTCAGAATTAGAGCAGCGAGTAAAAGCTGAAAAGTTATTTTTGTATTCTCTAATTCAGTATCGTATTAACGCCTTGTGAGAAAACAATTTGAAGTCATTAGTAGAAAAATCAGGTTTCTGGATGAAAGCGGATAATCCCAGAGGTTGCTGACGTCTGCCCGTGCGTCTGTTGCCATAGAAACGGAGGCTGGACACCGTGGTCGTCGTGGGGACAGTGCAGCACCACATGCGGCACGGGCTTTGAGCTGCGCCAGCGCTCGTGCAACAACCCGTCGCCCCGGCACGGTGGACGCGTGTGCGTGGGGCCCACCAGGGATGAACGGTAAAATAATCACTTTTAAATAAACTTTTGCATTGATTCCCTTAGAAAACTACATGTAAAGTTTAATATTTAAACATAAGCATAAGCAAAAAAAAGCTTGATACATGTTGTTTAATTCATAGAAGGTGCTTTAACCCTACTTAAGATATTAAATTGTTTATGCTATTGGTACCTAATAGCAATTATGCTTTGTGGATCCTACAATCCGCAAAATATGGTCATATTTTGCGACTGGACCTAATCTTATTTAGGGACGTTTCCACGTTGTGTCTAAATTACATAGTTGTGCATCATATAAAACAACGTTTTAATTTTAACTTTAATTAGAAAAGACTCAATCTTTTCTTAAAGCAATTCATATCAAAGAGATTTGCCTGTGTTTGTGCTTAACTCATCCAAAAAAGGTTTTTATACAAACTTCTTGAAAGTGCAGTTATAGGTTTGAAGACAGACTAGGGCTGAATGGTAAAAGAAAGGTACTTGAGTTATGTCATGTTATGTTTTAAAATATGTTGGCAGGTAATTTAATACCTAACCAACTGTTGATCTAACTTCCCCGTCAAGTACGCTCGAAACTAAATGGGAATTTTCCGGTGACGTTTGGCGATTTTCAGCCACATTCAGCAAACTGAGCCCCTCCCACCACCGTCTCCTCGACAGGTTCTGCAACGAGGGTGTGTCGTGTCCTCAGCCCATTTTTTGGACGCCGTGGGCCTCGTGGACCAAGTGCAGCACAGAGTGCGGTGGAGGCGTCCACTCCAGGGTCAGGTCCTGTGAGAATGGCAACACCTGTCCAGGATGTGCACTGGTAGGGAAAACACACACTCACAAAAACACACTCTGACCCAGAAAATCAGAACTGGTGGGTGTAAAAAAAAAACAAAACTGATGCAAAACCTGGTGTTTTAGTGTTAAACATGAGCTTGGTATTATCTTTTTGATCCAGCAAGAAAAATTAAATTAAAATATTGAAAAGAAACAAAACAGATGAAGGTTTTGATGACATGCAGCATAAGTATGACACAAGAAAGAGTCACAACTACAAATGTTTATATCAATAAATGCAGCACATAGTATGCTTCTTGTACACATAGGCAGAGAATAACCCAATCCTGATGTCCTGAACAGCTTAATAATGTTAGTTTATGTTAAAGTAACTTTATTTCTAATAAACATTAGTGACGTTAGTGTACAATAAAAGAAAGAACGAACGTTCATGCCCACATTTGAAGCAAAACCTCGTTTTAAGATATTTTCAATCTTCCTCGTTGGAAAACATAGTTGATGACATATTTAGGAAATCTTTTTAGAAGGAAATTCTGACTGAAATCAGAAAATTTTTCTAAAAAAAAAAAATTTAATCAAAAGTAAATTAAATGAACTTTATCTCACACTCTGCAGCTCCAACTGACTATGCTGAATGTAAATTATTTGACATTTCCTAAAGAAAAGACGCTACTTTTGAAACTAGTTTAGGTTTTAACATTAGAAAAAAAATCTTTTCACGTGCAAAAAGGCTTCGGCTAATGGAGCTTCTTCTAAATGTAAATAAGACTTTTATTGGATCCAATTTAGAGGTTGTAGCCACAGTGGATGGCAACACATCCGGAGAAAATCCAACACATAGTTTTAATATCAGATCAGCTGTCAAATATAGTTGTTGTGATGGTGATGATTTAAGCGAAAACTGGCTTAAGAAAAAACGCAAGTTTGTAGAATGTTGAATCAGCAATAGAATAGGTAAAAAAAATATTAATCCAAGCCAACAGAAGATGTATCTCCAGTGACGTAAAAGATGGCTAAAGTCACACCAACTTTATGTAAGCAGGATACAGAATTTCTTTGCGTCCCAATTTAATCTGATTTAGGAAATGCTAGTGTAAAACAAATCACTACTCCTCTGGTTTTCATTTGAGAATAAAACTTGCCTGTAACTTTGCACTGTGTCCTTCAGGAGTACAAGGCCTGTAACCTGGAGGCCTGTCCAGAGGTGAAGAGGAACACGCCTTGGACGCCCTGGATGCCGGTCAACGTGACGCAGGGCGGAGCCCGTCAGGAGCAGCGGATGCGCTACATGTGCCGGGCCCACCTGGCCGACCCCCACGAGCTGCAGATCGGGCGGAGGAAGGTGGAGACGCGCTTCTGTCCGAATGACGGGACGGTGGTCTGCGATACGGATAGTGAGTGGCAGACGCAAGTACAGCTCTGCGTTTACAGCCGCCAATAAGGCGACTCTATCACCTCAAGATGTCTGATTGCTCAGCTTATTTTCCTTTTCGTAGGTTTAACGGCTCGCTTATAGATCACAGTGATAGCGTTGTGCTAGATTCTGAAGTATTGCAAAAGATAAGGACTATTACTGCACCCACTCAATGTCCAGAGAACACGAAGAGTTAAGCAGCACATTTGTATTCATAGAGTCACACTGGAGTTTTAAATTTCGCCGTGTTTCATATTTGCAGCAGTTTTCTGCCATGTAAATATGGCTTTCGAGGAGCCGGACTGAATACATTTGTCCTAATATTGGATTTTATTTTGATGCAGCTGTGATCGATGGTGCGTTGCCTGGCTTTCTACAGCCCATTGACATTTCCATAATTCTTTTCCCCAAGCAGCAGATAACATCAGTGTCATGAATTAATATCTTTTTTACCGAAGGAATCTTGATGCCTACGGTTTTGGGGCTATTTTACGTGCTGCGGCGCATTTTGTGGCTCGTCTTCAGGTTTGTGCACACCTTGAGCTGCCAATCCATGCCAATTATAAAACAGCAGTCTCTCTGTCTGTGGGTTATTGTAAGACAATTTAGATCCTATAATGCTAATATTTCTAAAATGCTGCCAGCATTGCCAAACCCAACATGCTCAGACACATTGCTAAAGCTCAAAGGGATAAAACAGAGAACATTTATGTGCTTCATTCAGCCTTCCTGTTATCTGCTGAACCTGAACTCCTTTTAAACATCTTCTTACATATTTGTGCTTCCTGACCTCACTGTAATCACGAAGTATCAGTCTTCTTCAGTAAAAAGCTTTTACACCAAAGAGTGTTGTTAAGACGTGAGCTGGTAGCGCTCTTTTATGTTGTGTGTTGATTGTTTTGGAAAAAGACAGGACATTTGAGTTTTAAACCAGATGGTAAAGAGGCTTGTTAATCTGAAATTTGGCTTATTCTGGTCTCTGGTCTACTTATCAGTGGATCTCTAATTTTTAGGAATTAATAAAAAATAAAAATAAAAAAAAACATAAACAAGAGACGTATTCATAAAGCTATTTGTGTGCAAACCAGAAAGAAAACTCATAAAGAAATCTTATACTTTGTACAGCGCTTCCCTAGCAAAAAGGCATCTCTCTCCACTGACACATTTAAATGAGGGACTCTCCATGATTTTTAGGGTAAATTCTGTCCTTATTTGTGTGTAAATTACAGCCGTAGAAAATTAGCTTCCATTCTAAAAGACCATAATCATTTGCATCGGCATGTATCCAGGGCGTCTGAGTTACTTTCTGATGCAAAAATAAAGCAAATGCAACTTGCAAAACGTTGCAAAAAAAAATAAAAAACTTTAGCAGATTGCACCACTTTGTGAATTCCCATTTGAAACACGGTCAGGGTGGAACCAGGGTCTGATTTCATATTGTCGTCTGTTTGCTGCAGCTGTTTTCATTCGTTCAGATTCCAAAACAAGCCCTAAAAATGACATCACTACGATCAGCGGTGAAGATTCATTTCATAGTTTACAGGAATTTGAATTTGAATTAGTGATAAACCCGCGAGTGACCTGGAGCAGCTGTCATTCAGAGAGCAGAGGTCCACTTTAAGGGCTCTGAGCTAAAGGCGGCAGGAGGTTGATAAATAAATAATAAATAATAATCGTAGAAGAGCATTTTATTTACATCTTTGTATAAGTTGCAATAGGACAGATGACTTTGCAGAAACATGCTGTAGCATCCACTCCTGCCATGTTATTTTTCTCCTGAGCATCACAATAATAATCTGCTAAATGTATTTGTTGCTTCCTGAGTAAAGCAGAATGAAAAAAATACGTTTTTTTAAGAAGAATTATCAAGTAAATCAAATTAAGCGTCAATAATGGGAAAATGGTTGACAATTCAAATAAATGAAAACTCTCTTCATTTGAAATAAAGATTTTTTTTTCCAGTCTAATCAAAGTGGACATAAGAAGACCAGTTTTTGGTTATTTAACTTCACTTTTAGTCAGTTATTTTCCAACAATTTACTGATTTTAAGGACTTGATGTACTTTTTCTTACAAAACTACATTTAACCATCATGCAGTCAATGAATAACAATTGTGCAATCCTTTGTAAGCTTATTACGTTTTCAAAGGGCTCCAGCTGAACTGGATCCCACTCACCCTGTGCTGCCACTCAAATTTTTTATTTATTTAACCTTTATTTTACCAAGATAAAATCCCCCTCAGACAAAAAAAAAAAAGAAAAAAAACTCTTTTTCAATTGACGGGGAAACAGATTCCCAGATAGACAGTTGGTCTACCATAGAGGCCTCTTGGCCAATTATTGCTTACCTTGCCTGATTTTTCAGTTTAGGTCGACGACCATGTTTGGTATTTTTCAGGCTATTAATCATGTAGGAGAATAAGTTGAATTAGTTACAAATGTGTTATGAATTGGAGAAAAAGAAACATAATGAATCACTAGAGTATTAATTGCATTTATTTAGAAGTTGTCAGACATGATGGAGATCTTGTCCATGTTAATGATATGATCCGGTGACACTTTGTGTTCAACAAACCTATGGAAACTTTTGACTGTATTGGACGTCTGCTGGCAGTTTCTGACACACCGGCGTCCATGTTCTAAAATCAGGGGGTTAGGAATGACCAGCTCCTGCGGTGAAGCGCGCAGTGCGACAGAGCAGAGACGCATGCAGCGAACATGTGGTGACAGAGAGGCTGTTGTGTAGCATGAAGAGCTAACACCAAGAAGACCCTGCTGCAAATCCAGTTATATTTATCTCCTTGACAACCATAGACGAACTGTTTACAACCATAGACAGTTCGTCTATGGTTGTAAACAGTAGACGAACTGTTTACAACCATCAACAGCTGTTCCAGGTGTTTCAAAAAGTAACACCAACACAGCTATCTAGACGCACTACAGTAGGAATGTCTGACGAGGTAGCAGATGAGAAGCAAGCATGTAAAGATTTCTCCCAGCGGATCCATGACACACCCACACATCCCCCTCCGCCCCATCAGACCCGTTAGCTCCTCTACGTGCTGTTAGTGATGGGCTCACAGTTCGGCACTAAACACACCCACTGACACGCAGGGAGTCGCACACAGCAGCAGACTGATGTTTGCCACTGGTAGCCTTTTCACACAGCCCTCTCCTACATTGATTAACTGTCTCCCCCTGTCAGCCTCCCGCGGGTCGGCTGCATCGACTTTAACAAACTGATGAAACGCCGACAGCAGGGAACTGTGGGATGCAAAAGATACAGACCTTGGGGAGAGAGACGATGAAAAATGCCTCTTGGTCTCGTCCTCGTCGATTTGCGTGCTTCCTGTCGCTGTTCGTTGGTTTAAATCCCGAATATACCAGCAGTGGTTATGACTGAATCAAACTTGGGCACTTTAATTTTTCTTTTAAATCTCTCTATCTCTAGGCCTGGTGGAAGAGTTGCTAAAAACACCAGTGGTGAGAGCGGCAGGGACGAGCTGGTCGTCGTGGGAGACCTGGTCCAGCTGCTCTCAGAGTTGTGCCAAAGGTTACCGCACCCGTCGGCGGACATGCTCCGGACCGGAGGGGAAGAGCGCCCCCGTGGCATGCCGTGGCTCCCCGGTGGAATACCAGGACTGTAATGTGCAGGCATGTGCCGGTGAGTGAGTCCAACTCGGCTACGTTCACAGTCACGGAGAAAGAATCTCTAAAACAAACAAGTTCTTCAGATCAGATTATTATATTTTTTTTTTAAATATGTTTAGTTTTATTACTGTACTTGAGGATCAGCTAGAATATCCTTCATTATTCACAATGCAATACCTCTTGTCTCTTCATCTCTGAATTGCCCTCTTTGTGATCCTGCTGGTTATTCTTTGTTTAAGACATAGCGGTGTAGATGAGCCTGCAGTATCTGTGAGGGATTTTAGGCATTTCAGGATGACTACCTATTTTGGGAAAGAACAACTCCCCTTAGTACAGGCATAAGAGCTATAAAGCACATTGAGTGCACATAGAAACCCCCCCAAAGCCCAATAAGGTCCTGTTATAAAAGAAATACTGTTATTGCACTTTGTGAATTATAGACTGAGCTGCACTTGTTTCCTGTGAAATGTGCTGAAGGGTTGACTCCTGAAAGAGTTCAACAAAACCTGTCATTTTAGAGGAGACTTGCAAAAGTATTCATGGCTCTTAATGGTTTTCACATTATGCCACACTGTGACCAAAACCTCAGAGATTTTAGTTGCATTTTTATGGTATATATAAACTAAAATCTAGTGTCTGATTATGAAATGGAAGGTTAATGATGCATGGGTTTCATATTTTTTTCACTCGTTGATGCATGTCTTTAGCAGCTCTGCAGATCAAAATACCCAACATATGCTGGGTAGATGCCACCTACGAACTGAATTGAATTTAGCTCTGGACTTTGACTAGACCATTCTGACACGTGATTATAATTTAATCTGAGCCTTTCAAATGAAACTCTGGCCCTCTACCAGTCTGAAATCCTTTGAAACTTCTCATAAAAGAGGTCGGTCCATTTCACACGTAGGACAAGGAGTTCAAAGAGGTCGAACACATTATTTACATTTTTATTTTTGTCAATGGGGGAAACGTGTTTTCAAATTTTCAAGATCCAAACTGCCTGTTTGAACAATTTGCATGCAGACATTTCTCAGTACGTTGAAATTTGTTCTGGTAACATGGCAACATGGGGAAAAGGTCAAAGGGTATTAATTCCTGTCCAAGGCACTATGTGGCAAGTTTTAATGTTCTGAAAATAGAACATTAGCTTCAGAGAAACAGATTAATAGCCGTACACGTGATATCTGAAGAATACTTTCCAAATGTACAACATTAAGTTTACTCGTTAGCTTGCCTCAACAGCAGCTCTGTTTAATAATGTACTTACTGTCTGGGAAAATGCAAGAAGTAAGCTGATGTAAAGTCTTTTATGCTGATGTCTCCAGCACATTATGGGTTCCTAAAGAAAAGGGAAGCAAAAAAAAGAGACGGTTATAGAGACAGAGTGCTGGGGGTCAACGGTAGTTATAGAATACTGCTGAGTGGGCAATTAACTTCATTAGCTAATGGTTGCCAGCAGCCGCAGCCGAGCAGGAAGAGTTCCTGGACAAATGAAGTGATCTGTTCCAAACTCCTCATCAAACCATCATAATCAGCTGACCCGGAGGGCTCTTCTTATTAAACACACACACACTCCTAAAAACAGACAAACACATAAAACGAGTAGACCACGGAGAAGGGTCTCCTCTGAAGAGATGGACCTTTATCTTCTCGCCTGTTATCTTCTGAATTATTTATTTGTGTTTGGCTGCTTGAATCTGCGTTTGAATGTTAATTATCAGCTTTCAAACGAAGACCTTTGTGGCTCAGACGTACAGAGACGTAACCTCAGGTAGCCCAGATTGCAGCGAGGAGTCATTTTGCCAGTTCTGTCACGTTTCCGTGTGACCCCCCCAAAGGGCGTGCAGGTGAGAAGGACGAGGCCGGTGACAGAGGAGAGAATGAGTGTGAAATAGTAATTGATGATGAAGTTAGAGGGCAGGATGGAGGCCATGAAGATGGCCGAAAAGATTAAAATATAATGCCGGCGTCTCTGTCTGTGGGTGCAATCGGCGAGGCGGTAAAAGGACAGAGCTCCGACTTTCATTACGGGAAGTTTGGACTGAAAAGCAGTTCAATTTAAAGTTAAATTCAAAAAGAACATATCCCAGTTCGCTTCTGAGAGTCGAGCATGAATTTGTCAGCCACATTTTTAAACTTTAAAAGCGCACGCCAAACCTCTACTCAAGAGGAGTATTTGATTCAGTCACAAAGCCGTTCCTCTTCTGTCTGACGAGGCAAACCGAGTCTCAGGAGTTATCAAATGAACTCTGCAGCACCGAGAGTAAAAACTCTGAACATCTAACAGTATTTTCAAAGCCACACTGCTGAAGTTTTGCTCTTTGACAATGACTTTTATATTGTGGGGTGAACTGAAAATAATTTGTGCCACACTTGTTTCTGCCTGCGAAGAAGAGAAATAGCAAAGGAAATCTACAACTAACTAAACGTGGGCGTTTTTTTTAACAGTATTAGAAATACCACAGTTTATGATATCATGGTATTTAACACAATTGATGATGATGGATGGATTTCTTATTAAAGTTATGGTAATTATTAAAAGGTTTTTTCAATTTAATATGCCAACATGAGCCACATTAATATGTTTACAGTTAGTTTTTGCCAGTCTGCCCTTTAAGCTGTAACTGTTGGAAGCTAACAAGCTGATATTGGCTGATATTAGTTGGGTTCTGAAGTGAAATGCTTAACACGCACTGGGCTGAAACCCAGAGAGTTTCCCAGCAGCCAAACTGTTTCTGTGTAGTAGCCGTCTTTTAGCTTGCTGACCAGTTGTGTGCAGCAACAGGTGGGGGAAGGGAAGCGCTGCCCAATCCCCGTTTGTGACTACATCCAACAATAATTCTCAATGTGGTTTTCTTTGAATTTTTAGAAATCTGACTAGATTTTTGTTGCTGCCCATTAAGTCTTGATTTTTGATTGATAACCAGAACTGTCTGACTAATGAGGCTAGTAAGAAACAACTTGTCCCATTTATTGCACAAAAACTCCAGTTTTCATCTGTTCACCAGTTTTAACTCAACTTTATTTATCAACATTTTTGCCCTTTTGTACCTGTAAACAAACCGGCTTGTACCTGTGTAATTAAACCGATCCTACAGTTGAATTTTAGCCGAGTGTTTTCATAAACATAGGAGACAACCAGATCTCAAAATGTTTAATCTGAAAACTGTTTATTACTTTATGTTGAAATTTATTTTTATCCTGATTTCTATTTGGGAAGGTTAACTTTTAAAATATGATGATGGATGACAGCTAACCGTACCGGCTGGTTGACTTAATATAGGAATCGTACCATTTTCTCATTACACACTATAAATAGGATATCAAAGATTATTCCAGATAACTGTCTGTCGAAGCAGGTACAAAATGTTCCCAGGTACAAATTGACACTTGGTTGGTATGAAACTTCCTGGATGAACCAAAAACTGCAGCACCAATGCAAACGCAGTTTAAAAAAAATCCTTTTATAGCTACTACAATTTTAAAGAGTAGAACTTGATTTCCCTGATAAATCTGTTCTAGCTAAGGAAATATTTTCATAATTATAGTTTATCGGTGTGACTTCCTGTAACTCGGTGAGTCAGATGCTCATCCAGTTAGAGTCAATCAGTAGAGATGAGAGCCGGTTAGCGTTAAATAGTAACATCCTGCTTCCCTCTCTGCCGTCCTCTCTGCTAAACCAGCCTCCAGTCTGACTCTCAGGTTACCTGGCAACGACGCCTCCCTGCCTCCGTCAGACAGACATCAGCCAGTCAACCAGACGGTCAATGAGTCACCCACACTTTTCTGATTAGATTAGACGAGGCATTAGCAGTCGGGAAGAAGAAATCAGTACGTTACTCAGGTAGGAGGAGGCGAGATCAGTGAGTCGGCAGCAGAAGGGCACCAACGTGTTGTTTATGTCCCACCCAAAAAAAACACATGTAAATATATGGAGCGTACTGAAGTTGAAGACAGATTGCATTTAATGTTGTGGGACTCAGTTTGATGGGTTGGAATAGAATGGCTGCAGCTTTGTTAGGCTTAATTTTGTCATGTATTGTAAACTTAATTCTGTGCTAAATTTTGATTTTGGAAAAAAAAAAAAAAACAGATGCAGCTCTCCAGTGAATCTGTTAGCTTTCAGTCATATTTCTAGGAACATTTGAGTTGAACAGAGACTTTAAACACTAACTAGAGAAAAGTGTTTATATGCTACAGTATTAATATGCTGTAGCTTTTGAACGATTCCCACACTAATATATTTTTATACCTACATTATTTTCTTTTTTTTAATTGCAGATATCCATCATTGAGAGTCCTGCCTGAGATTCTGGACCAAAATCTGAACTAAAATGAACTGCTATTGCCAATAATACAGAATACGAGTCAAACAGTCAGACCAACCAGAAATATTTCCAAATCGCTCTGTCTTGTAAGAAAGAAACGTATAGCAGTCTTCTTTCAGCCAGCTGAGTGACTGTGCGCAGCAACACTACTTTACCGTAGATGGAGGAACAGCAGCTTTTAGGTGATGAACGGCTACACTGTTTGCATGAACAGGTCACATATTCAACAGTATATTTCTGCTTGTTATTTATACAAACTGAAGAATTTAAACGACACCTTCATCCACGACCATCCTCCATGTTTCACAGGGCAGCAGACCACAGACATCTGGCAAACATCTCTGAAGAAGTTATTTCTGAGTCATTTATATATATATTATTTTTTTTGTGGGCTCTAGTGTCCCTTATATGAAAGTGGGCTGACAGGAAGGGGTAAGGAATGCGGCAAATATCGTCGGGTCCGAGAATCGAACCTGCGACTGACTAAGGGCCTCCAAACGAGGGTCGCGCTACGCCACCACAGCAAGCCCTGAGTTGTTTATATTTTTGGTCTGCTGCCAAACTAAACTAAAAGTGCGTCAGATGCCAACAACAACCAAAGCAATTGTTGTTTTTAGGCCAGGAACCCGTTTTGTCTCCAAACTCTATTTACTGTTTTCACTTTGGACGGTGTAATATTTTCTGCGGTACTCGAAGTGGAAGATATGAAAACACTGATACAGGGCAACCTTAAGATTTAAATTGCTTGAAAATAAACCCACTTAAGTACATCTGTGCACAGTATTGCACAACTGGGTAGAAAATCAGAAAACAGTTGTTCTTATTCATATTTTATTTGTTTGCCCTTTAAATTCGCAGCTTCATTTCTATAAGTATTCCCATAACATCTCCCTTGAACTGCTCTTCCTGGAGTTCAGTCATTTCACCCCTGTGGACATTTTTGTATTAGATAGAAACTGAAATGAATCCAGGGTTGTGATAAGAGCTTGCTGTTCCTCACAGAGTGTAATATTTCAGTGTTAAATGGCTTCCACGCTGCTTTTGTACCATACACAAAACCAATGCAGCTGCGTGTGTGCGTGTGTGGGCGTGTGTGTGTGTGTGTTGCAGTGAAAGGTGCTTGGTCCTGCTGGTCTCCCTGGTCTCAGTGCTCAGTGGGCTGCGGTAGCGGCCACTACCAGCGGACACGCTCCTGTACCAGCCCCGCCCCCGCCAACGGAGGAGACATTTGCATCGGCCTGCACACCGAGGAGGCCCTGTGTAACACACACACCTGCGACGGTAAGGTCTCGCTTAAAATTTAACGCCGCAACTCAGATTTGAGTTGCGCCTCCAAACAACATTTGTGTTGCTCTCTATAGTGTTTCAGGTTTTGGCTCATTGTAACCAGAAATCCTTGTGGGATTTTTATGTGATAGACCAACAGAAATAGTGCATGACGTAAGAGACGTTTGTGTAAGTGTGAGAAAAGATCTCCATGCTTTTCCAAATTGTGAATAATTACAAATGAAACTTAACACGTATTTATTTTCAGCCTCCATTTAGGTACATTAACATGGACACAAATAATCTTAACTAAAATGTGAACAACAATGGCGTGGTTTGTATCAAATGATAAATACGTGTTTGAATGACATAAATATCCAAATAAAAATCTGTGGTTTCACAAACACGGTTCCTCCAATCAGAGTCAGCTTCGGCTGTGTTGCAAAAATGTCTTTAGGCGTTCAAACGCTCCCGTCTTTCCAGTGAAAAGCTAATGATACAAAGATTTGCATCATATGTGCCGAGTTCAAAGACCAAATCCCACTGAAATACATTGAAGTTTGTGACTTTAACATGACAAAAGGTTAAGAAGAGTTTGATGCAGTTTGATGTATGAGTCAGCTTCATAATTGTTTTTTTTTTCTAATGAGTTAAGAGACTCTTACATGAAATGGGTAGATAAACATTCATGCTGAGAAAACAAGGCGCCCCTCTTGCTGTGCAGCTGGAGCTTTGAGCGCCATGGCAACGCCTCTGAGGAGCTTCAAAAAGAGACGCCCTCCTGCTGTGATGCATATGGAAACGCTTGCATAACAAATCCGAATGTTTGGCAATTGTGTCTGTGAGCAGGGTGTTGATATTACTAAAAATATCAGAGCGAAAAGTTTACATTTTTTAGTTTAGTTGTTTAAAACAGAGGGGGGAAAAATCCCAAGACCTTATTCATTTGAACTCAAAAAGTTTTTTTTCTACAGTCAAAGTTGTTATAACTCACAATTCAGCGGAGCCTGGCGTTTCTTATGCTTCCTGTCTTGGTTCAGTTAAGTTATATATAACTTTTTTCTTTCACTCTGTCCTAAAAAATATTTCTCCTCTCACTGGAGTCACTGTGGAGGTAAATTGAATTTTGTTTGCAGGCTCCAAAAGACAGAAACATTTACAAGTGGGTTTTTCTGCCAGGCTGCAAAATCATTGAGAAGCCACATTAGCTACAAGTAGCCAAGAAAATGCGAGCAGTAGTTGGAGATGAGCAATAAAGCAATCGATAAGTAAAAGTAGCTGTCCACTGCAACGTTTTCTAAAGCTGCTAACTTTACAATGTGTTATGCGTTAACAACTCCTTAGCAAAATGTAAAAATTCATTCCCCTTGAACTTTTTATTTTGCAGTTTTACTGTAAAAACACAGAATCTTACTACATATTTTATATCTAGTTTCTACTTCAAATATCTTTGTACACTTTAAATAAGACAAAACTTACTTACATGTAGAGGAGTTTGTTGTAAGCCAAATCATTCCTTAATATTGTTGAAAAAAGTCCTAGCTCCTCTGACAGAGGATTTCCCTTATAATAAGACAATTTTCTCATTTTATAAGTGAAATCATCTGCCAGTGTAGTACTAGTGCTTTTTAAACCTATATTTAGGAGTTACTTACATAAACCAGCTCCTGTATCTTGCTGGAAAGATACATTTAAGTTCGTTTTGATTTATTTGAAGTGTACCAAGATATTCTCACCAAGAACTAGACAAAAGCCCTTGGTAAGGTTTTTGTGTTTTTGCAGTGTTGTCGTCATCGTAACCACAATCATTAATATACTTTGTTGTGTTTCTATGTGCAGCATCAGTGCAGTCACTAGGTTCAGGGTTATAACCACTATCAGCCAAAAATGGACCCAAAGCATCTTCTCTGTGTCACTTACATAGCTTGTGGCAAACATCGAACTGGACTTCTTGTTTCGTCACTCGTTGAGCCAGATTTGCCGAGTGCATGACGTTCCTTGTCCTGTTGACAGCTTCTTGCACCTGAGTGGTAGGCCTTGACAACTTTTCAGAGTAATCGTGGTGCCTCTTCCCGGTAGAAAGCATTTCAAGGTCCTGGAGTGGCTTCGTCGTCCTCCAGACCTGAACTCGACAGAAGGTCTTTAGAGAGAGCTGAAACTCTGCGTTGCCTAGCAACAGCCCCAAAACCTGAGCTGCATGGAGGAGTGGAGCCAAGATGTCTGCTGTGGGGCAAACCTGCTCAAGAACTGCAGGAGACATCTGACCTCTGTTGCTATAAACAAAGGTTTCTGTAAATTAATTGAATTAATTTCCCTTTCGGGATCAATTAAGCATTTTTAAATTGAATTGTATCAAATATTAACTTCTCGTTTCCTGTTGTGTCAAATATTTATTTTCTGCAATAAAATGAAAATGAACTACTTAAAGATTATTAAAGTTGAGGTGTACCTATAATGTAATTACAGACCTCTCCATTCTTTGTAACTGGGGAAACTTAAAAACAATCACTGGTGTATCAAACATTTGTTTTTCCTACTTTCCTACTGTACCTAATTTCCTTACAGATGACACAGTAAATTAGGTAAATAAATACAGAATGCATGGCACACGTTTCAGACTTTGGCCCAGACAGAATGAGCAGGATGCTACGTGGGAAGTATAAGAATCATCTTCTTCCTTTCTGTTCCCACATGGTCACTGAAAGATTCATGACATCAGTTTCCTAATCCGAGATGATTAGAGGTCCGCCATCACATCTCCAAGGGTTTTAGCCCAACTCTGATTCTTCCTTTTTTTTATATCAAATGACCAGTGTGTGTGTGTGTGTGTGTGTGTTTTAAATATTTCTCATGGAAATCAGAATTGACCCGGAGTCGTTGATGTGTAAAGCTTGCGTTTCGACACCTGACTTGCATTTGTCGTTGTCCGTCTGAATTAAACGACTGCGTCTCCTGAGCTGTCATTTTTCTCAGATGCTTTTCATTCTGAATCAGTCAAACTGTCATTCACAGACGGACTAATGCACACCGCCAGCCTCCCTGGTAATTACAAAGAGCACCTAATTGCTTTGTGGCCCCCTGTCGCCAGACACTAGTCAGGCTCTGTTATATCACCTTAATGCTTTCCTGTTTGACGTGAACCAACACATCCGGTTAACCCTGCATCAGGCCCGATGCGTCTGCTTGTCTGCTCATCCGCCGGCGAGCAGGAAAACCCTCATCTATCGGGGTCGTCCTGGTGCAACAGCTGTCTGTGCATGAGTAAATACCGACGGGTTGTCAGTCACTGGGTTAGCTGGCGCTCCTGTTCGAGGTCATTTTATTTCAAATTTTTAAAAATACAACAATCAAGATTCATCGTATAACCTCCGATTGTTGCTTTTTGTGCGGTTTTACCTGCCGGTATGGAGTTCTCCCTAAGATCTATAATGCTGAATACCATTCAGTCTGTTTGTGTGCATGTCAGGCAATAATGAGTTCATTCAGCCCACCTGTGCCTGCTTATTGCTCTGCTGCCTGAAAACTGCTTGTACTTTCTGATGTCGATTGGGAAAAAGTTCATTGTTTTTTTTTGCACCAGCAAGACGCATTGAGTCAGCTGTAGTTGCCATGTCAGGCCACTAGATGGCGCTGTGATTTTAGCATGTCATCAAAAATGCATGAGCTTTTGACACTTAGCTTCCACCTCATTGGCTTCCACCAGTAACCTGTCTCCCATGAGCAAAGTGCTCAAACAATGTAGATATACCTTATCAGAAGTTGTGCTAAGCTAAACAGGTTAAGTAGTATAATGCTATTCGCTATTGATTTGGTTATTTGTACTTCACATCTGATGTGTTAGGAAGTTATACACTTCACATAATTACTAAACTTGCCAGAATTTCCAAATTGACCATTTACAATAACTCCTAAGCTTTCTCGCCATCTTCTGTACGTCTCACTCTTTCTCGCCATCTTGCAGCCTGAATGAATGGCAGACATGTCTCGACATTTTCCAGACCGTCTACCGTCTCTGTGACCAAAAGTATTTCACTGACATTAAAAATGACCTTTTCTTCTTCACTTATTACCGCCAAAGATTGCTGTAAGTGTGACACGGTATTGCTTCTCGACGGCTGGTCCGGTCGGAGTCGATCGAGGTTGAAACCCGGCCACCAGCAGATATCCAGGAGCCTCTCTGGTACATGTCGTCATGTGAGCTCTGCATAGCTTGGGTTTTCTGGATGGAATACCAACAAGAGCGGGGGATTTCATAACCGTTGCTTGGTGTTTTTATTTGCCCAGAGGCTTTTGCTGACAGGAGGGAACAGATTGTGCTGACAAAGCGGCAGGTTGGTCGATCCAGGACTGATAGGAAAGGTAAAAGTGGCCCGTCCTCTTTCTTTTGACAGAGATTTCTTCTGCCAAAGCTGTGGAGCAGGCTGAGCACCAAACTAACTTTGTTCATCGGTCTTTCATCGCTGTGCCCTGTGCTCCCTCCACTCCACTGCTCTTGGATGCAGGGCAGAAGAGTGCAACAAGTGTATAGGTCAAAGGGAGGCTCTGAAAGCGGGAGGTCTTCTGTTTTTTCTCTTCTATTGGACAGGAGCTTTTGTTTACTGCTTGGTTGCCTGCTGCGGGGAAACAGGACTGAAGCTTGGCTTGGGAGACAAATATCTCTGCTATGCACTGAACAGTCTTTAGGTTTCACTTTTTTTTTTGCCTCTTTTTGGTGTGTTTGGGTTGCTTGGTGGTGAGCGCTTGGGGGAGGCCTCATGGTTTCCAGGCCATTCTGGGTCTAACTTAACCCTCTGAATGTTTTTATTTTTGATTTCTCTGCTCTGTTTTCAGGCGGATGGATGGCCTGGTCTCTCTGGTCAGCCTGCGACGACTCCGGCTTCCAAACCAGGAGTCGGGTTTGCGGCGCTCCGGGGAGCGCCCCCTGTGTGGGGAACAGCACCCAGCGCAGGGACTGCAATGAAATACCCGGTGAGCCAGTCGACTCTCCTAGACTCTCCTTCCACGATGTCGCAAGGTCGGCTGTTTGGACGCAGAAGGAGTAGCTGCGGGGCTCAATTAGAAAATGAGCAACATTTTAAGTCATTGAATAAATAGACACATGATTTGAACAGCAAAGGTATTTGTTCAACCGTCAGATTGCTGTAAAGTGCTGGTTTACCCATCCAGCTTCCGATTGTTTCTGGAACCCCTGATCATTCACTGAACTTTGAAAAAAAAACTTCTATAAAAACATGGACTGTGTGGGCGCTGAGGACGTCTATTGCTGCAAAATGTTTTGCATTGAGATGCTATTTTAGGCTTGATTAGCCTCTGTGATAGGGTGACTCCTTTTAGTACGACTTCCACACAGCAATAGTCTTTTCCGCCATCCCAATAGAGTGTTTTTTTGAACCAAAAATGACCGCCCCGCCCCCAGCCCTCGTCGTCCATCGCTGCCGTTTTGTGCGACAGATTGACGTGCCGTACCAGGAACACACAAATACAAAAGGTTCCACCTCTGGACTTTTGAATGTGTAACCAACAAAAACAAAGCAGTTTTTGACACATTAAAATATATGTGATTAATTAATCAAAATGAATGCGTCCCAACATTTTTAATGGCGTGGTCTCATTTGTTTTTCTCAGAGTTACAAACACATTACAAGCTCTTGCTCTCCCTTCTCTTACCTTGATGTCAAAAATTAGAAGTAATTATTTTAGATTGAGGAAAAAGTTGCATTTAAACTCAAATGCCGTTAAGACATGTCATACTGTTTCGAACACAAAATCACAGCTTTTAATACTTTCTACAGGATTCCAGATGAAGTGATCTGATCATTCAGCCTCTTGATCTTATGAGTCTCCAGACTCTCTTCTCTTCAGCACATCACATCGTTTATCAATAGGCTTTAGATCTTGAGACAACTGGGGAAAATGGTTTTACCAGTATAACTTTATCATTGCCCCCATCATCAAAAAAGCTGATGAAAGGTGATTCTGTATCTGCTCAACCATTTCTGTCCTGATTTCTCAATGCACTTCAACGAGGTTTGCGTGGCGTTTGGGAGAGTCTGATATTCTGATACCACTGATAATCCACCGCGTTATCAGTGGGGCATCTGGTGCTTTTCGACATCTTCACCCTTTGTTTCTCACCTGGACTGTTTGTTCCTCACAATATGTGGCCCTGTAGCTTCAACAGATCCAAGCACATGGTTCCTGCAGAGCTTAGCCATATTTACATGTTAATGTTATAACGATAGAAAATACTCTTGTCTCTCTTATGGCTCTCAAACAAGGCGAATCGGTGACACTTAGTGCAGTTGGTCCAACGGGGAGTTTGATTAACTCTGTTCTTGGTTAAAAGTGAATATGGTTCCTTCTCCCGCCTGCTGAGCCAGAATAATGGGTCCCTCTAAAATATTTTTATTACCTCAGAATGCAATAGATAATTACAATGGATAATCTGTCAGAAATTCCATTAAAATCAAAATTTCAACAAGCTAAAAATCAGTTGTGTTTGTTTTAAAGGCTAATCATTGGGCTGTTGGTGAATGAAAAAAAAAACATCCCTATAAGCAGCTGTATTAAAACTGCATATTTCATCCCACCAGATGACACATTAGATATGTGTGTCGTCCCACACAGCGTTAAAAGGAATCCATTTATTTGAATTCTTTTCTCACATTTTCGCCGCTGGTGACGACACGTACAAAGGTCGCTTCAACTCTGCTCACCTGGAAAGAAAGTCTCTAAGCAATTGTGTGTTTTTTTAAATTTATTTTTCCAGTATTATTTAAACCTGAAAATAATAAAGCTGAAAACCTCCTTTACATTAGTCATGAGAGGAAGCAGTAGATCAGGTCCAACGATATTTAGATATGATAAGCTGTTTGGTCTAAGCAGTAGTTTGTGCTCTGAAGTTACTGTTTAGATCGCTCTTAGTCATACGGTTCTATGTTCAACGCATCCTTTTGTTAGTTTCTCTTTACAAAATGCTGCAAGCATCTTCTTTATTTAAATAAAGAAAAAAAGTCTCGTCTTGTCATTAAATACGAACCATCATGATTAAAATTCATCCCCACTGTCGTCCTCGCT
The DNA here is from genome assembly GCA_903067055.1 of Poeciliopsis paucimaculata. NCBI lineage: Eukaryota > Metazoa > Chordata > Actinopteri > Cyprinodontiformes > Poeciliidae > Poeciliopsis > Poeciliopsis paucimaculata. The sequence goes on along the minus strand of CAEGAD010086411.1, from coordinate 22,553 downwards.
CATAAGCTTTGGCAAACACAAACATGTTTGCGTGTGTGTCATTCACATCCTGGCGCTGTAAGCCAGTCTCTGTTTGTTAATTGCGCATAATTAGGTCTGCGTGAAATGCAGTAAGTCAGCAGTTCACCCGGTCGGCCCTCAGCACACCTTGTTATGCTGATGCGGATCTCAGAAACTTTCTCCTGAAAGGATCTCTGGTGGCCCGCCAGTCTCTGAATCCCTAACGAGTCGAGATGAAGGCGATTAATATTAATGGGACACCACAAACAGCAAATCACATTAGACTTTAATGCACATTTCAGTGTCTCCTCCTGCAGGAGACCCTCTGATACCCCCTGTGTCTCCTGCAGGAGGACATAATGGCAAAAAAAATGAATCAGCAAATGTGGTTCTGCAGTTAAACGCGTTGACTCGCACGGACACATGTGAACGTGATTGTTTGCAGAAAGACAGGATGCACTGGACAAGTAAAGTAGTTTTCCTGGTGTAAAACATCTCTAGTAAAGAAAGGTCCAGCCTGACTGAACGAAACTTGGGAGGAAAAGAAGGAGTGCCAAGTTTCAGGTTTCACCGATACATTAAATTAAAACTAATCTCTGCGGACTCTTCGCACAACAACACGGTGAACTCATCTCAGTTTCTCACGTTCCTCATGTCTTGTTCTCATTCCTGCATGTCTCACTGTCGGCGTTTGTGCTCTGAGGCCCGTTTCTCCGGGGCACAGTGAACACATGCATGTGTCTGCGTGTGTGTTTGCATGCCTGTTTGTGTGTCTGACTTGTATTCCTCTCCTCTCCGCAGTCATTCTCCCGGCATCTGGTTTTGATAAGGACCAACAGTGCGGAGGTAAGTGGATTAACGGCTCGTCCGAGCTCGGCGCATGTCCAGGTTTTTGGCGTTGCCCTCTCCGACTCCTTTTATGTTCCCCACAGATGTCTGGAATGCCGTGTGTGTCTTCATGCATCGAATGCGCATTTTCCTGTGTGCCGTTTCACTTGCTGTAAATCCTAGAGACAGAGTCACATTCTTGCGAGTCTGGTCCATTTTCGACAGACTTAAAAATAAAAAAAATAATAAAACGGTGCTTCCAAAGTTCCCCGAATAGTTGTTGAAAGCAGGTTGTAAGAAGAAATAAATCATTGAGATGTTATTTACCTGACAACCCAAGCGTGGAAATTTTCAAGCAGGCATTTAGGAGCTGCTGTGTGTTATAGTGGAGCAGAGTAACATTGGTAGCAGCAGCGTAATTGAGGTGATAACACTTAAATACAGGTCAAAATAGATGTTTTGGTAAACAGTTTTTTTTTTTTCAGCATTTTGTACAATAACATGTGGGAACTTAATGGAACCAGCCAGTTGAGTTTCCTTATTATACATGCAGAATGTTTTTTAAAAAAGGGTGAATTTTTCAAAAATATTAAAGTCAATTTAACTAATTTAGACTTGGAGAGGAGCGGCACTTGCCACCAAGTCATTAAGGACTAGTTACGTCCTGGATGACGTTACGTAACTGAAATATCGTCTCTGCTGCACAGATATTCATATTCAGCAGTTAGCGTGTCATGCTAATATTATATAAAAAGTTATTTTAGTTTGAGATTTTACGGAAGACGTTAGCGCTTATCAAGGTTGTGGAAACGTGAAAGTTGCTCTCACCAACATCAGCGACTGGTGGAGTAATTCATTCCCTCACAAAGACTTTTCTTGTGACGGTAAATCTGTACATCGCCTCAAAACTAGATCAACTCTGGCGGAAACTGTTGTGGTTTTCTTTTTGACCTTTCCCTGAGATCTTCTTTAGAAGATACGCCGTTATTTCCTAAAGCTCCTTATCTGCAAAACGACTAATACCCTCACGCTTGGAGTGTTTGATGCACTTCATCCTTACACAGCTTTGATGGTTCAATAATGTGTCCAGACTGAAAACCCCACACACTCCCTGCGAATCCCAGGTTGGGAATTATTGTTGGCCGCTTCCTAATTTGGACCTCGCTTTCTCAGCCAGATCCATCCCTCTTACTTCATTCATGTCTGCAAAAAAAAAAAAAAGAAATAAAAAACTCAAATAGGATGGTGGTATATGACATAATCTCTCTTTCAAATTTCACCCCAACCAATTATAGATGTCCGTACAGAGTTGTAAATGGATAAAGTGACCGGGAGCAGCCTTGCATGTCATCTTTGAACCGATTCTAAAGTAAAATGGCTCCAGCGGGAGAAGTCCCAGCTGTAAATTGTTCTTCATAAAAAGGGAATAAAGTCGCGGCGTCGGGATGAATTATCTCAGCTTGAAGAGCACACCAATTTTTCCCGAGTATCAACTTTTGTGAAAGGGTAATACGCTGATCGTTACGGCGATATTGGTTGATATGTAAATCTCCTCGCCTGAACAAAATGGATTTCAGACCTCTGCTGACATTCCCGTGTCGTTTTCATTTGTCAGCCTTCACCTCCATCCACCTAATCGCCACCGGCGTTTCCTGCTTCCTGGGGGCGGGGCTGCTGTCCTTCCTCGTCTACGTTTACTGCCAGCGGTTCCACAAGCCCTCGCAGGAGTCCGCCGTCATCCACCCGACCACGCCGAACCACCTCAACTACAAAGGCAACACCACACCAAAGAACGAGAAGTACACACCCATGGAGTTTAAGGTAGGAGTGGACGTTTGTTCACCTCATCTTTCTCCAAATGGCGTCCAGTTCGATTCAATGCTTGTGTTCATTCGGCCATCTAAATACTCCATCCCACTCCAGGTTGATCACTTCTTATTTGTGCTTCTTCTTTGTTTTTTTTTGTTTTTGCAAACTTTGATGTGTGACCTTGTAGCTATACCTGAACTTCCTTATTTATATATGTTTTGTTAACTTTAAAAAGCGTTAATATGCCTCCATTGCTTCATATCTACTTTGAATTGACAGAGATTATTATTTTGCTTATATACTTGTGTAATTTGCTGTTAAATTCTCAGCTTACTAATTTTATTGATTTTAAAAGGCTTCAAGTCATCCACCACTACACAGATCAGCTCTCTAAGCTTTACTTTAACACTTTAAATTATGTTAAACTGATGATAAACTCACGACTTGTATGGGTGAGTTCATCTGTTCTCTGATGGTGAACAGCCTTAGGGTTCAGCTTCAGGCCTGAGAGAAAGTTTATGACAAATCTGCATCAATAATTCAACTTCTTAAAAAGTTCATTTTCCCACTCTTTCAAATTTAGGTGGATTTGATTAGTGGCTTGACTGCCATCGATACAAACCATCTGCCTCCTTTAGGCCAGCTGATCGGAGGTTTTTAGGCATTTCAAGGACTCAATAAAAAGCCGAGGTCAGAGGTGGCTGAAGGTAACTGAGAACTTTAAAACCTGAACACTGAGGGAGGAGAGGAATGAGGTGACGGAGTAAAACTGCAGGAAAGGTGAATGTTAAGCACTAAGTTAGTGAACAAGTCTAAAAAAAAACAAATCAGGGGGAAAAGAAACTAATTGACTATGAACAAAAATCTCAAAATACAAAACACAAATGAAACCCTAAACCCAACGGTTTCTGACACTTTTATTCCCTGACATTCAGCCCAGAGTGAGACTTTGACTATGCTCACATAGCAGGTCTTGATGCTCGATTCCAAATGAAATCTGTTTTTCTTTTTGTTGGTCATTCACACTAATGAACGATGTGACATATGCAGCTAAAAGCCTCTTCTGGAGCATCGACTGCAGCTTCAGTACAGAAGCCAGTTTGGATGTGAACCAGGATAAGGATCCAACTTAGATCCAGATATGAGAGAGGCAGAATTTTTTTTTTTAAATTTATTTATTTATTTATGAAGTGAGGGGTGAAAAAAATCTAAACTGGGTCACTCAGACCGCCAAGTGAAAGTTGGATGTGGGGCGCAAAGGAGGGGAAAACAATATTGGATTTGGGTCACATTTGTGGCCTGAGACTGATTTTATTTGTGTCATTTATTGGATTACTTTATAATTATTATCTGGCTGTTTTCTTGCTTCTCACCCTTAATCTGTCTTCCTTTAATCCCGTTTTGTGTTGTTCTGTAGAAGCACCTTTGTGAGCGTAGTTGCAGTTTTTAAAGTGGCGTGGCTCAGTGTGGTATTTTGTTTAGTGCAATTCAATAACGAATAATACATTTTCCCCCCAAATCAAACTGTTTGATGAAAAGCAGACAAATCCACACTGTGGAGGTCAGGTCCGTTTCAGACCGAATCCCGATTCAATTAGTTTTTTTGCCCGACGTCTAAAACGTGGCACTAAAAAGGCTTTTTCCTGATTCCCCGCTCTCTCTGCCACGACGGCCGCAGCCTCCCGAATCCTCATGGTTACCGTTGAGGTAACCATGAGGTGCCGTTAAACGGTGCCGTTACACGGCACCGAAAACCACTGCGGTGTTAAAAGCTGAACTCATTAGCTTTTAACGACCACAGGGGGCCCTTGAGGGCCCCGACCCCACCCCCGGATGCGCAGACGGTGTCACAACGTACCACAACGCCACTTTTGTGCGGCGGGTTCCCTCGGCTCCAGGCCAATTTATGTTCGCTCCCCGATGGTGTGTTTGACCGGCTCTAACCTGATTGTCTGCCTGCTTTGGTCTCCAGAGTTGTTCAGATGGAATTACATTAGTCAAAGCTTCCCTGGAAAACGTTCGGCTTTTACTCGCGAGTTGGCAACGGCTTTAAAATGAAACGTTTTGGACTCATTTTTATTCTTGATTGCTCCATTAGATACTTGTCAGCCTTAGTGTTAGAGCACTGAGTACGATTGACAAGATTCAAATTAGATTTGTTACCTTGATTTTGTTTGCTTATAAACACACACGCACACACACCCATACATACACAAGCAGCAATGACTTCAAGACATTCTTTTTCTGTACCGACCTACAGTGATGGATCGTTGCAGTCCTTGTTGTAGCTATGTTCTTCATTATGCTCAATAGTACTTTAAAGATTTTCCAGATGTCTGTTTCCTATACCACAAGGAGATTACATCACTTGAGTGCAGTGAGCTTTAAAAGAGCTTTCTAAATGAAAACTCCCTGTGCTGTAGGTTTTTGAGTCTAGAAGCAGCAGTTTGACCTTTTCGTTAGCCAGGAAGCGGACGTTAGCCAGATGGATCGAGGGCAAGGGTGTGGACGGCCTCCGCTGTTAAAGTTTGACAAGGGCGCCTTCCTGTTAACCTTGTCTTCATTTCTGGTAAATCATATACAGAGCACTGCGCCGCCAACGATGCAAATTGGAGAAGAAATATGTAGAGAGGACATTTTGATTTAGGGGTGGAAGTAGCCAGAGAACAGCAGCAAAGAGTAGGAGCACATTCACACCGGCTCCTCAGAATTCGGTCCGCCTGAAGTGAACTCTGGCGCAGTTTGAATGCTTATGTCGATGCCCAGCGGACCAAAGACCGCGGCAAAAGCAGGAAGCGGACTATAGAGCAGGCCATCCTGTGATTTTTCTTTAAGATAAAAGTAATCTTACTTTGATGCCACTCCATTTTTGTTTGAATTTTGTGAAGCACCCGTGTCTTCTTCAGAGGTTTTCATGTTGTTTCCTTCAGTGGTTTTTGGCGTAGCAGCACCACAGGCGAACAGGTTTTTCAAAGGGTTTGATTGGTTTGACACAGTGTAGTGGGAAAGTGAACCGCACCAGCTGAAAATGTAACAGATGTAGCTATTTGGCTCCCCGATCGAACCAAGTCTAACGGACTGTGAGGTGTGAAAACACCCTAAAAGAAACTCTCAAAAACATTCAAAGTACGAGAGAGCAAAGCATGGAGGCCACCATCCGCCATCTTGAACATTAAGTTAAAGCTTTGTTACAAATGGGTTTTCCTAGGGGACATAGACCAATACTATACCTCTACATTGATTTCAAATGTTTTTAGAGCAGCCATCACAAAGTTCTGAATCACATTTCATAGAAAATTTGAAGACTTGAACAGTTAACCTACAAGTTTGACCCTATCACACAGATATAAAGTTCTTAATTTGAAGAAAGTTGAAAACATCTCTAATTCTAACACATGAAACAGGAAAACGGGAAAAGTTGTATTACAGGAGAATAGCGCTGCGCACAAAACAAATATGTCCGACTAAGAAAAGAGGCGACGTTAAACGCTTCATTGGTTCTGTTGTTTCATTCCAGACCCTGAACAAGAACAACCTGCTGCCAGACGAAAGATCCAACTTCTACCCGACGCCGCTCCAGCAGACCAACGTCTACACAACCACCTACTATCCCACACCACTCGGCAAGTTCGACTACCAACCCAACTCCTCCCCCTCGCCATGCAGAACCTACAACAACAGTAACAACAGCTGAGACGCAGCCCGCCGATGACCTCCACTCTCCCCTGACGCTCTCTCACCCCTCCCCCAAACGGACGCCAGTACCATGGTGACATAAGTGAACCAATGTCAACTGAAGTGTTATTCAGAGCTGGGCAACGTTTCTGTGCTCTATGCCGTCACCTCCCTGAGCCCGTAGTCTCTTCTGCCTGGTGGCGTTTTGTGTTTTCAGGGTTGTTTTTGGAATTTTCTGTCGAGAGACGTGGATTCGGACCACAAAAGCCCGGCTCCTGGTAAAGTCAAGAACTTATGCAACCAGTCTGGTAGGGAGGGTGTTTTTGTAAGGAATCCGTCGCTGTGTCAACGCCAGCGCTTTATGTGGGGAACAAGTGAAAAGAAGGTCAAGAAAAGACCGAACTTTGGCTTTGAGGAGATTGTCGCGACCGCTTCGGTGCAGGTGCCGGGTCGACGACCCCCGTCCGCAAAGACCGATGGGAATCTGACAACAGCAAAAAAGTAAACTTGTTTTTGTTACGGCATAAGAGTTACCTTTTTTATTTTTGGCTCTCCATTACAAACATCATTCTTGGCCTGTAATGAACTTGAGTCCCTCAACAACAAAAAGCCGTTTCGGAGAACAAAGGGCACACGTATTCCTCGTCCTCGCCGCACAGCACAGGGGGAGGCAACGGCAACAAAAGAGAAAACTGAATGAAGTCGATGACAAAATAAATTACAGATCGATATCAGCGCGGTGGAGTGGGAGAGGAAATGCGCTCGTTCTCTCGTCCTCCCTGTTGGTATTTTCACATGACGGGAAAGATAAGAAGTTTAAAGTTGATTAAGCTTTTGTGAGGCTGATTGGGAAAACTCACATGAAGCACCGTCGCCCACAGCTGGAGAGAATTATTGTCTAAATCTGCTTTCGATCAAAGTCCCCCCAAGACCAGGATATGCTTGTATGAAGGTCGTCGCCGGGAATTTGGTGGGGCTGTTCGGAACTGCAAAAGCTTTGGGAATGCCGTGGGTGCCTGGGGAGATTTTTGTTCCCATCTCTGTTTTTGTTTTCCTCTCTTTTTGTTTCATCCGAGAACAACGAGGACTCCCGAAGAAGAGGATTGATTGATTCTCCAATTAATTCTCCACTGAATGAATGCAATTCTACTGAGTGCTAAATAGTTCAGTGGTCATATCAAATATGGCCAGTGTGCTGAAGAACTGGATCGGGGTTTGTTTTTTGGGTTTTTTCCTATGACGGTAGAATAAGCTAGCAGACTGGCACTTGTTCTTTTCTAAATGTTTGGTTTTTGCAGCGGTTTTCTGTTCACAATGACCTGTAGCATAGAAGGAGAATATTTTGTTAAATAAGAATATAACTGATTGATAATTCTTGCTTCTCTAATTTCATTTTTGTAACAAATGCATCGTCAACACGTGAAATGTTACAAAAATAAAACAATGAATTTTAAAGTCTCCTTTTTTGGGGGTTTCTTTTATATGAATACTAACAAAACCAATCCCTTTCAGCCCCTACTTGAACATAGGAGGAAAAAAAAAAAAAAAACGACTTATGCTTGCTTAGAGGAAAATGGATGTATGAATGTGTGAAAGTGGGAACTGTTAGCGTGGAAAGAGAAAAAATACAACAACAAAAAAATAGGGTTGCTTTGTTTTGTGTTATGTAAATGCTTTCATACATATGAGGTGGTTTTATCTGTGTGTGTGTGTGTATGTGTTTCCAAATTCTGTCACTCTTCAGATATTCAGCTTTTTTCTGTTTCACGTCTGAGATGTTAATCGTAAGTCAAGCGTTGCGCCTCTTGGTGGAATGTACATTATTTATAGCTTGGTTTGTAAAAGGGCGTTTTCACTGGAGTATTTTATTGTTACCGCCTGATCAATGAATGCTAACTCGGCCAGGCTAACTCAAGGTCAAGCTAATGTACATGCACGACATGAGAGCTCTATCTGTATATAGGAGCAGCAGCCTTCTGCCCAGTCAATGTCCCTGAAGAGGAATGTGTAAATGACTCTGTATACTGTATAGCTAACATTTTGTTTAAAAATTTTAAAAAAAGAGAGAGAAGCCTTATAGTTGTTAAAAAGAAAAAAAAAAGAAGTGCAGCAGCTAAGTACACAATAAACCCCGCGGTTTGTTTGGGGACGGAGCTCCGTGATGTGACCTACCGCCTGTGGCTAACGCGACCTTCCCCAGCTGCCCAAACAAACGAGATTGACTGGCTGTCCCACTGACGGGAACCAAAAACTACATGGATCAAATAAAATAAGCTAACTGGAAACAAACAGATCATTTTGATCGTTCTAATTTTCTATTGGCCCCCGGTCTAAAAGCTCTACATGCGATTGGTCATTCTGAGCTCCAGCCCCCAGCGATGTGAGGCTCTGTGCGCCTTCTATGCAACTTACCAGGTGTACTGTTAGACCTGTCGTGTAGACTATAATCACTGCCTTTTAGACACTGTGAACTTTTTTGTACCCTATATTTTTGTATATTGTACATGATTAAGGACAATAAACCTTGATGCCAACACATCACTGTTACGGCTAGCTGGCTGTGTGTGCCTAATCGTTTGGATTATCCAGCAGATTAGACCGTGATCGAGTTGAACGAGGGAATGGGGAAGATGATGCCCAGGACCCTGAGTGAAAAACGGGTAAGTACGAACATGGACGCTCGAGTTAAAAACTCCACACGTAAATGTTTTGTTTTAACTTGTTTAAGGGATGTGAGAGTCAACAGCAAATATTTGCCTTGGTTTAAGGCCCCACATACTTGGGCACTCATGCTCTTGGTGGACTTGAAGTGAACATCCGCCGAACAGGGTAAGGTCAATCTTCACAACTGCACATGCATGCTTGGTGCTGCAAAGTAAGCTGCTTGGCAGGAAGCAAAGCATCGTCTCATCTTGTGACAGCTCAGGTTGGTTTAGGGCATTCGAATGATCGGGACGCTTTTAATTCTGTCCTCTCGAAGACGTAAAGAGGCACGCATTCTGAAAAGAGCGGCTCACTTTCATTCCCAGTTTGGGATGTCAAACGGCACAAAAATTGATCCCACCAAGGAGCCGGACGAACATCTTGGACTTCCCTGTTGCACAAACTGGCAGATGTGTCGAGCGAAAAACGGCAGTGGGAGGAGCGGGCCGAGCAGTGGCTTCGACTGCAAAGTAGGAAATTCATTAGGGGAAATGCATAGTAAAGCCAAATCACATTAAGTGTGGCATTATCATTTAGTCCACTTAAATAAGAAACTATCCTGCCTGTTAAACGTGCTCCGCTACCCAGCAGGTAAGTGGAAACAGTCTGAGCCTAAAACGTGTCACAGAAGGGCATCTTCTCCCTTTCATCCAGAGACAACAAATGACTGCAGCGCCGAAATCCTTGGCTGTGTGAGAGAGGCGGTGGTGGGGAGGGAAGAGATGGATGAAACAAACGAGCCAAGTAGTCAGGGTGTGTCCAGCAGAGTGCCCGTGGATCACTGCTGGTGCCAGTGGCCCAGACACCAGCGCTTTATCATTACACCACAAATGATTCTGCAGCTGCTGCGCAGGGAAATCAAAATCGGAGCCGGAGAACAGCTTCTGTCACAGGCAGGGGAGACGCTAAATAAAGCGCTCTCAGTCTTTAGCCCTTGCATAAATAACAGAGACGAACACTATTTGTGTTTCACTGCGATTCAGCGTCACGATGACCGTCAGGCCAAGAAGCACCAACGCACAGCTTGAAACCCATAAACACACAAGAAAGCGACGTCCTGGTTCAGTTAGCTCTACGCCGTACCTCTCAATTACAGAGTTATTAATGGGCCCCCTGAAAGTATTTATCAGTGGGGGGATTCTGCTCGCAAACAGAAGCAGAGACGGGCCGGCTGGCTGGCAGGAGGAGGTCACCGGGAGGAGCCAGTGGGCCGGAGGAGGAGACCGCTGGACGAGGCGAAGGTGGTGCCAGTGAGAACCCTGCCATCCGCTTTGAAGACGATGACAAGTAAGCAAGGGGAGCACTGGTTGTTAAAAAACAAGATAACGGCCGTGTGAAAAACTGAGTCCGTATTTTGGACAAAAAGAGCACTGCACTTGTTGATCGCTGACTATCTTGGAAGTGATGCCCTGCCGTTTGGACAACTGTTTACAAGTTTGTTATCATTTCACATGATGGAATACCTTTATATCAAATGAAGTGATAGAAACTAGGAGGTCTGTTTTTTTTATAAATGTAATATAGCTTTTTATTTCAATACGGTACAACTACTGAAGCTACAGTGTCTTGCAAACCCATCAAGACCCAAATCTTGATACCTTGAGAGGGTGACCTCTGTGACCCTTTTTTGTAATATTAAAGATGAAAATGCCACAAATAAAACCTTTGATCTGTTACAGCCACAAACTGAAATCATATTATATTTACATGTGATCTGTAAATAGTAGTAATGAATTTTATGGTAATATATACTGAAGTGAGGTGTTCACTACATAGGCATTGTGTTGCACTATGTTTAAGAAAAAACAAGGATTTCTGACACACATATTATTATTCCCACAAATTGTGATACTCACACTTATGATGTTAAAGCAAAAACAGAAAAGTTTGTAATGTCTGAAAGTTTGCAAGTACCTTTCCTCACAACACCGTATCCGAAATGTGCCAGCTGTTTTACTTCCATTCCTTTTTTCTTTTCTTTTTTTTTTACATATTTCTCCAGTTTTAACATGGTCATAATGTATATAATTAGTTTGAGCTGCAAGTCTGAAAACAGTTGAAAAGAAAAGAAAATGTAAAAAAATAAAAGAAATGATGGTTCTCACTCTTTAAATATCTGCAGATTTCCATTGTGGTTTGATCGGCTAATTAAATGTTTGCTAATAATCATGATCTAAAGCTCAGCAGCAGTAATGAATTTTATGCTAATACAGCCACAGAGCCCGAGGTGTACGCTTGTGGATAATGTTTGCAGCTGCTGCTGCTGCTGCAGAGGCTCGTTCAACTTCAGCCCGTTTAGGAAGCCGTCACGTTACGCAGCAGCATGTTAGGATTATCAGACGTTCACTCGGCTGTCCTGTTCACAGAGTAAATAGCTTCTTGTTTTGATGTGAGCTGAGCCGTGTGTCGCAGCAGGCCGGCAGACAGACAGGCGCGTCCTTGTTCAGCCAGACAGGATGGGCAGATCACAAAATGTCTGGAGCTCAGGCCAAAAACTGCAGGGATGGAGACATCGCAGGGTCTGTGCCTTTTGTCCAGGAGCCAGCGATCGTTCAGGAGCTCTAAACGCACCAACTACTTCTTGAATGAATGAGTATATGGAAAAAACTATTACATTTTTGTCTATTAAAATTTTAAGAAAAGATAAGAAAGATGTACTCAAACTTGTGCTCATGAAATCTACACTGTGGACACAGATTCAGTTATTTTCTTTGCTATTCTACTTTTTTTTTTTTAATTCCAGATTAAATTCAGCCTCAAAGGAGCAAGAAGGTCAAATTCACACTGCTCTTTGTAGTAATAGGTGCTTCTGTACTTTTACCCTTATTGCTCTCATCCGCACCACTCACATTCAATATTCCTGCGGCTCAACGCCTTCTTTAAATCTAATTTAACTGCACTTTGCTCTACTGGAAGTGTGATTTCTACCCCTTTTTCTCTTTAATGTGGCGTACAGGCTGAATTCATTCTTTTAATGGAGGAAAATGTGCAGAACATTTGAACAAATAAGACAGGAAAGGTTCAGTGTAACATTAAATTGTGGTCTACAAAGTTTAATAACAGCCTGATCTTTAAATTACAACTGTTCAACTTCAGACCTTGTGTAAAAACCGCCTATTTTAATAGATTGAACTTGAGATATGCAGTAATATGTTCTAATATGCGCAGTGGAAACGATTTTAGCACATCCATTTCCTGAACCTCCTACTTTTGGGGGTTTAGCCAATGGCTGCTTTGCAAACATCATCCAGTTGGGTTTAAAGTAACAATGCCCGGATGTGTTTGACTCCAAAGCTGCATTTTCTTTCAAATATGTTAGAAACGTTGAAGAGCAACAAAACTTCGGTCTATAGGTGAATTCTGAAATAACTTGGAGTTAGAAAAACGTTGTGTAGATGAATTACCCACAGACAGATGTCTCTGTTTATGTCAACTACATTGAGTTTCCACTTACAAGGACTGAAAATATGAACTTCAAACCAATGAACAGAGAAATGTAGCCAATGCCTGATTAATGAAATCTCAAAAACATACTTTTAGTCTAACTAATGAGCTTCATCAGAGCACACGTTCTAATTCATTAAACATGGCTGTATGTTCAAGAGGATGCATTGTGGAGACGGAACAGGTTCCTTCTGAAGCCGAAAGTGACGACGCTAAAGGAGAACTTTGAACGCGTCGGGGCGCCAACCGGTTCACCCCGGCCGACAGATAGGGATGAGGGGGACGGAGTGAGCGGGCAGTGATGGAGAGTCCTCCCCTCATCCCAATAAGGCAGAGAGAGGCCTGGCAAACCGTGTTAAATCACCCGGACGCCTGCTTCTCACATGGAGCTGAGCCCTCACATTTCACCGGCGGAGCTCAGGGCCCGTTTCCAAGAATCTCATTCGACAAACATTTGGGTTTATGGCGGTTGTGTGACGGAGAGCTCGAGCGAGCCATTTATTCACTCGACTGGACTAGCTGACAGAGGTCTTAAAGGCTGCCAGCCACACCGAGGGCAGGCGATATTGATGATGGCGCCGTAAATAAAACTGCTGATGGCACAGAAATACAGACGGAGGGGGCCGCGCCTCACGTGGGACCCGTGAGTCAAAGAAAAGTCCCCCAGAAAAGAAAAATAAAAAAACGGTAACACTTCATTTGACAGGGTGTGGATAAGACACAATCATAAACATGACATAACACCTGTTACGAACATAACGAGTCTTTATGAATGTCATTGGCCAATGTGATGAAGTGTCATTGGGTTAATAATGACACTTTTAATGCAAAGTTGCTCTAAAAGTTGCATTAACGAGAAGTGACAACTTTCCATTAAAGTGTTATAGATGTTCAAAAAGACTCATTCATGTTCATGACAGTGTGGCGTCGGTCTTATGCACACCCCATCAAATAAAGCATTTCCAAAACAACTTGCAGCTTCCAGGCATTACTTACAAAACGTTCAATCATATTTGCTCACTTTATGTCTTATAAAAGTTATTTTCCTCATCATCCTACATGTGAGGAAGATGTTTTAGATCCAACAACATGTGACGCCCCACAGCGTTTATTTTTATTCCTTTCCAACAATAAATCACAAAAATATTTGAAAGAAACCAATTTCTAAATTGATATCCTCCGTTCTTGATCCTAAAAACCAAAAAGATTTTATTAATTTACTTCAGTGTAGACCTCAAAAGAATACAAATGAATGAATCCTGTCTTAGCAGTAGTATGGATTACAAATTTCTTTACAAATTGTCATTACAAAACTTCTCTGCTACAGTGTGAGACTTTATTATAATCTTACTGTATTAAAGTCTTGTTTTCACTTTTTATGTATGCTTTATAACTCCATTCATTCACTGACTTCTTCCATTGTGTCAGCTCAGTGACGTAGCTGAACAATTTACGTAGATGACTAAATAAGGCTTAATGTCTTCTTGACTTCTAGCTCTGACATTTCTTGGGTTTGACACTTTAAGCTCTACTTTCTTTTTCAATTGATGCAAATTATTTTATTATATCAAAAAATATAAAATTCGCCATTGCAGAACAAAAACTCAGACAGTTTAATAATAATGAAATAAGAATAATAAAAAAAATACCTGTAAAAAAAAAAAAAAAAGAGTGTAAATTTACTGGAGGCAGGGAAAATCCCCAACAGGCACAAACTGCACGAGGAATCCAGCAGGGTATGACTGACACGGAGAGGCTTAAGTAGTGCAGCAAACAGGTGAGACAGGAAGACAATCAGACTAGACACAGGTGGATGGGATGAATCTGATGAGCGGAGATGAAAACTGGCAGGTGGAACAGAGCAATGTGGAAACAAAATGAGCAGAACATAGAAAAGCATAAAGACACAGGACACCGAGACGGAAAGAAACCTCAAACTAATCTGTGAAAGCAGACAAATACACAAGACGAAGCGTTAAGCTTTAAGGAATGAGCAAACATCACACAGCAATGACAAAAACCGCAATGATGTACGCACAAGAGAACCAAAACACAAACACTAGAAGAACCTGACAGGAACAATTTAAAGGAAATAACAAATGTACAGCAAGCAGAACCTGTGAAAATAGAGCAGAAGCAAAGAATTCATCAGGTGGAAACTGTGGAAACTAAATCACCGTCAAGGAAAATGGGCCTTAACAAAAGTCAAACAGCCATGGATGTAACACAAAAAGAAAGCACTTTATAAAATAACAGAAATTGTGTAGAAGACTATAGACCACCTTACAGGGCAAAAAGGTTTTAAAATGCAAGCTTTTACATTTTGTTGTTTGTTTTGCCTTAAGTTTTATTAATTTGCTCTGGATCTTTTATTAAATTTTCTCAAAAGAGATAATCCTCAGTTTTCACAGACGACGACAGAAACATTTCCAACCACTTGAGTGAGTCGAGCTGTTACCGGAACTCCTCCTCCGGTCCCCGCCGCACTTTGAAGAAAAAGGAAAAAAAATCTAATAATCGTTGTGCCGCTGCAGACCTGACAGACGTTGAGGACAATTACAGCTGCAGTTCTGATGCTGCAGGGTTTTTTTTTTTAAACAAAGAGTTTGTTTAAAAAACAAACTCCTTTTGCTTTTTAAAAGCGTCCACAGTGAGAGGTCTTGAGTGGCGGAAATATTTCTTTAACAAAAACTGTTAAAGACAACAAAATTTGCTAGTTTACAAAATAATTCCAATGAATTTGTAGGGGCCTGATGCAGGTTTCTAATAGATATTAATTTACTAATTTCTAATGAGATCCAATGCTATGCATAAAACATTATGGGCTACAGTCCAGCCCATATTTTATGATGCCTATGCAGCCAAGACATGAATTAATCTGACATGATTCTTTATATTTATGACTCATTTGACATCCTCTTAAATTCACAGCGGCTTGTATTTCATATTTTGTCACGTTACACTTAATTTTTTTTTTTTTTCTAATTGAAAATTTATGTTACAAATTAAAGAATTATGGTGAAATGCAAGGTTTTCATTTAAAAAAAATTTTTTTTTACGTTATTCTGATACAGCAAAATCAAATCCTTCACAAAAAAACAGACAAAACAAACAAAAAAACTGCCTTTTGAATGAGCTGGTCAAATGAGACCAAGGTTCCATGTTTCTGCTGAACACACCATCACTAGTGCGAAACACGGTGGTGGAAGTATAATCCAGGGACATCAGAGCAGGTCAGAGGTCATGGATAAATACAGGGGGGAAAAAACACTGTGTGAAGTACAGTAGTGTAATAGACGTAGTACCGGGCACAGATTTACCGAAACTGACTGAAGAACTTCAAATCCCAGTCCGTGAAGGCCAGAATCCTCCAACTGTTGATTGTGTCTGTTAATCAACACTCCTGGATCAAATAATCATGTCACTCGCAGAACTACCAAGAATCTGACATCCCTGG
Source organism: Poeciliopsis paucimaculata (assembly GCA_903067055.1). Classification (NCBI taxonomy): domain Eukaryota; kingdom Metazoa; phylum Chordata; class Actinopteri; order Cyprinodontiformes; family Poeciliidae; genus Poeciliopsis; species Poeciliopsis paucimaculata. The sequence continues at coordinate 6,637 of CAEGAD010086411.1, read as the reverse complement.
TTCAGATCAAAGTTTATTTTTATTTTATTTCTCTGTTACTTCACCACCTGTTCATGCAAACGCCCCGATGCGATTGCATACATGGTGTCATTTTCATTTTCTTTTTGTACTGCACTAACATCCTGTACCGTAAACAGTCTGTTGCCTTCTTAAGGTTTAATGCACATGCACATTATGTATGTTTAAAGGGAAAATCCTATACGCCATTGCACATCCCTGGAATCGTGAGAATATTTTCATTTCTGATAATTGAACTGTTTTCTTTTTTTATATTAAAATATCATTGCTAAGCTTGTTTTTTATGTACAGCACATTTTAATCTTTTGTGTGAACCTCTATATCTTGACTTTGCTGTTACAGCTGAATCTTCCCACTGTGGGGCAACAAATGCTATTTCTACTTCTACTCTATTTCTACTCTACAAGCTATTGACTCAGCTTATAGAGCAACACAAACAATTCAATAACTGCAATAAGCAGTGAAATCAAAAGTAAATCTTAGCATTTTCTGCTCTTTCAAAGCAGTTTAAGACCTCTGACAGTGATTACTTTGGATAGATTCGGTTGTTGAGTTACAGCAGATGAGCTGGGCTTTTTGTTTTTCTTTCTTTACTCTGATGCACAGAGTAAAGAAAAACCCACAGAGGAACAGCAGCCCTCTGAGGCAGGCGCTCTCGTTAAAACGAGAACATTGGGACCTAGACGCAAGTTATCTAGACGTGCATAGCCGGTAGAGACCTGCAGGGGGGTCGCTTCAAAAGATAGCTCCACAAAGTACGGGCTTCCAGGGAAACAAATTTAAATGCATCCCAGCCCTTTCTGGATTCTTAGGTTTCCAAATGTAAGTTTAAGTCGTGAACAATTTATGCAATGCATTACTCTATCGCATAAAATCCAGATAAAACACATGAAAGTTTCTGGCCATAACACGATAAAAAAAACCCTAAATAAATAAAATAAATCTAATGCAAAGCAGTGTAGCTCTAAATGCAAACTAGGATAATTTCGAGGTGAATGATTGACACTGGTCGACACTGACCTGCTGTAAGAAACTTTCCATTGTGTTTTATTGCCTTCGTGGCATATTTATTTAAACTGTCATCTTTTATTGATATCTTTATAGTGGCTATGTGTAACATAACTTAGGCTATTTATTTATTGAAAACAAGTTGAGCAATCCTTTATGTTCTTTGCAATGTTAGTTATATATATATATATATACGTATATATATATAGACATGAGAAAATATTGTTATTAAAGTTTCAACAGGGTGAAAGGATGACAAAGTAATTGCAAACTGTTTTCAGGCCCGGCATTCTCCACACACTAAAAGGATTTTAAGTAATTTTCCCGTCAGTGAAGTTGCTTGACGCCATTTTGTGCAACTTAATTAGAGCAGGAGCACAAATGTATGTGAGTCAAAGTCTGTGTGTTCCATTAACTCCTGATGTATTTCAAAGAAAACTCTGCTGTTGGACAATTAGGGAGCTTTTCTCCTCTTAGCTGTCCAAACGTTTGGCATTGCAATTACAGATCAAATGTCCATTTATAAAGGCTGCATGGCGGTTGTGTCACTTCAGAGATAAGATGAGTACGTCTGCGGGTTTTCTCCAGGTCCACTTGTTCCTCCAAATGGCCTGAAATATCCATCCATCAACCCTCCAAAGAAGCTAAAAGTACGTTAGGTTAGCTGACTATAAATATATACATTTTACAGAAGCTTCTTTGCGTATATCCCAGACTGAAATAGTCTACATCTAAATATCAGATTTGCACTAAACACTGGAACACTTTAATCTCTAGTGTGGGCACATTTTCATGCTGACCTGTACATTTTTATTTTAACAACCTTAGCTGCTGTTATTTTAATGGTCTAAAATGTCTTATTGTATTTCTTTTTTTAAAATTATTTCTATATTCATTGCATCGTTGATGTGTACGTTATTTGCTTTAGTTGCTATATTGCTTGTGAAACACTTTGTGTGGTGTGAACTCTCGGAAATGTTACATCAGTGAAGCTGACCTAAACGTTGTAGCCATTTTGTCTCATTTATTTTTCTGTTGGACAGTCCAGACTCAAACGGCTGATTTCATGTGCAGGAAAGCTCAGTCTTGAATACTGAAGCCTTTAGTTTAGCTGCCATTAGCTTTAAGAAAACAGGACGTTTTAGAACGTTTTGAGGTTATTTTGTGTTACTTAAGGGTAAGTATGGAATCGAGAATAACCATGAGAGAGACAAGCTCACCTTACTCGACCGACAGTGATTGAAATGCTCATTGGGATGAACTTTGAACACTTCAAAACATGGGTGGATTTAGCTAACGTGTAAACTTAGGCCTGCTATTCATCTCTGCCCAGAACACAACCAACAGTGAATAGAGATGCTAGACGAGATGACCGGAGCTATTCGGCTGGGTACGTCTGTGTAGGGAACGGTTAGCTGCTCGACCACCTTTTACAGTGTGTTGTCGGTTAGCACACGCTAGCTTGGAAAGTGCTTCACTGCGCATCAGGGTCGCCCAGGCGACCAGCAACAAAGCTGCGTTTCTAAGCTCAGCTTCTTGACATTAACCTGTTTCCATTTCGCACAAATAAATCCTTTTCATCCTGCTAACTGCCTTCTCGCTGAGGCGGATGTGATGTAGATCAGAGGGTCATTGATAGGTGTCTGTAAAGGAGGGACAGCACTGGCCACCCATAAGTTAAAGATCCAAGGGTTGAGTTGAGTTTTAAATTGATCTGGTTCGTTGTAATTGATTGCAGGTTTGGATTTAGATGCCGAAACAAAATAAAAGGCATTTTAACAAGGTAGTACTTCCTGGGCGTCCAGAGCAAAATTGCAACTTCTTTAAGTTTCGCATTGTTATCAGTTTGGTTTGTTTTCCAGCTGCATGCCTTTCTTCTCCCTCTGACTCTCTACATCCAATCCTTCAGGGCACTGCGCAGTAATTAGCTAAAGTTGTGTTTCTTCTCCTAACCTGCTGCTTTGCAAAAAGTGGCTTTTTTTCCGCCCTTTTCTTTTTCTTTTTTTTTGCCATTCGCAAGTACATAAAAAATCCCCAAAAAAAACAGATTTCCTTTTTCGTCTCGCTCATGAGCGCTCCAGTGAGATCAGCGGCGCGTGGGCGTCGAAGCCAGAGATGTGCAGAATAACTGTGTGTGGCTCTGGAATCAGTCAGTCCAGAAAATGGCTGCGAGCTTTCAGGTTTCGAGCATCACAGGAAGAACTTGGCAACAACTCTCATCTCTGAATCCCTGTTTCCATTTCAGGTGAAGCCCTTGCTGTCTCACAACCGAGAGACAAATCAAGCCCCTGATGTGTTTTACCCAAAATACAGCAAACTGGTTTAAGGTTGCAGGGCTTCTCAACATGTTCCTGCTGCTGCTATGAAATGCAGTGGAGACTGAAATCACTGGAGAACCAGCTGAAACCTGCTTTTTCCTTTGTCTAATTAAGACTTCTGCTTAGGCTGAAACTTTTTACTACAGCTGCCATTTTAGTACAGTAGGACCAGTGATGGCATAGTTACTTTGAAAAAGTAACTTTAATCGGATTACTGATTACTCCTTGAAAAAGTAACTTAGATTACTGACTACTTGATTTGGAAAGTAAGTTGCATTAAAACTAAAATTCTCCGGTCAGTTCACGCAAAGTTCATTTGGACGTTTTAGTTCAACACAGTAAAGATGATTGAAGAAAGATCCCAGAGTCAAGTTTATGTGAAATCTAAAGTCTCTTTTTGGCAGAGGATTAGAAAGACTTGTTCAAACAGAGTCCATCCTGGCCAGATAACGCCTGACTTCAGAAAAAGACACTTCCTCGGTGAACTTCTGTGGAAAGTAATCAAGAAAGCGGCAGACGGGCCAACTCCGCATCTTATCAGACAAGTCTTTCGACAACAGCACCAGAACGTTTTGCTCTTGCTTTCAAGAAAAACAGGAGACTTAGACGTGGCTGTGCTGTCAGAGATGTTTGAAGAGCTGAGTGAAAGGATATACAGAAGTATCACTCGAGATGAATTCCACTTTACTACTGGACTGAATTTAATTGGACTCCTTGATTACCCAGATGGACCTCACCTGGAGAATCCTGTTCCTCCAAAGAAAATGTTTGCATCTACAAAGAGAAAGATCAGAAAGACTTTTTTTTCCCCGAATGAGGACTTGCATGCAGATGAAAATTGCCTGAGTGAGGACTATACTCAGGCAGGCATTGAACAATTTTTGAGGGACGCGAACAGGATGGGCTTCAAACGTGGAACCGAAGATGAACGGAGAGATATGGTGGTAACAATTCTTTGGCGATTGATTCATAAGTCCAGTAATAGATCTAGATATGCTGCTTACAAAATGAAGCACTCCGAACCTGTCCACACAAAGCTTGCTCCTAAACTCTGGGAATCGTAGTCCGAGTTGGGACCTGTCTCCGAGTTTGGACCGGCCTCTGAGTCGGGACCAGTCTCTGACTAACTCCTGGGAAATGGTATTCACTTTCATGACACTGCTTGAACATTGTTAGAAGTTTGACAGTGGTGGAGACTTAATCCCAGGTGCTTTTGATTTGAAGTTTTTGTGAGTTGTTTAGTCATGCATTTGTGTCGCGGTTGGAAAACGAGCCATTTAGAAACGCAAACCACAAACAGGCATCTAACTACATAATTTATGTATCCCCTTTTTTTTTATTACACCACAGGCTTAGAAGGTTGGGAAACAAATGTGCTACTTTTATAGGAATTAACTAATCCTGTTACATAATACAAATTTGTCTCATCTAAATGTATTTATAGCTGTTTGCAAGTGTCCCATTGTGCCATGTATAAGCACATTCAAAAAGCAAAATTATTTTCCTTCTGTCTGTCTGGATCTAAAAGTATGTTTTGTCTCAAATTAGTGAAAATGCTTTTTGTTGGAATGTGTTAAGGTAAAAAATAATCAGTTTCTAGCTAAACATCTCCGCATCTCGTCACATTTAAAACCACAAACTTCAGCGGGCCTCATTTGGGTTTTATGTACTGGAGCAACGTAAAGTAGAGCACAGTTGTGAAGCAGAAGGAAAATGATAAATGATTCAAAATGACTTAATACATAAAAATCTGAACAGCATGGCATTGCTATTCAGTCAACACTTTCTTCTACATTTTGCTGCTGGCGCAGCTGGGGGTCTTTTAGGGTTTGTCTCCAAAAGCTTTGCGCATCCAGCTCAGTCGGATCAGATGGAGAGCATCAGCCTGTTTCAAGTCTTGCAACTGATTCATAATAGGATTTAGATCTGGACTTTGATTGGGGTTGCTAAAATGCTCCTGTTCTTTTTCCACTTATTTAGCAGCTGCACACAGGTTTTCTTCTGATATCCAACAGTGTCCAGCTCCATTCATCTTCCTGTCAGCTCTGACCATCTCTTTGTCCCTGCTAAAGAAAAGCATCACCACCATCATAAACCTGCCACCATCTTGTCTCACCATGGGGATGACGTGTTCAGGCGGCAGTGTTGCGGTTGAGGCTGCCGCTAACTTGCTCCTAACATATGCTAGCATGTTAGCTACGGTATGTTTTTATCCTTGCTAGCTACCGAGGATAAAAGTACATCTATCACCAGTTTTCTGGACAACATTCGTCTTTGGATTTGGCTCACTTCTGTTGCGAACATGTATGATGCTACATTAATTGTGGGCCAAACAGACTTGGTACTACTACTTTATAAAATATGTATATTTGTTTTGTAGATTTCTGTTGTGATACAGGTCTTAAATTTACTCATAGTGGTGTTAAAAATGTCTGGAATTTGAGTTGGTGAAAACTACACAAACATTGTCATCACTCTTCTGGTTTTTGGGCCAACTATCTCTCCTATCAACATATTCCCCTACCTGAGCTGTGGCTTTCTGCAGCTCCTCCAGAGTTACCACAAGTCTCTTGGTTGTATTCTGTGCTTCAGGCTCTCCTCGTAGGCAAAACAACTCATCAAAGAAAGTAGCTGAGCATCAAATATAGGATGAAAAATAAATGAAAAGACACCTATAGCCTCTGGACAGTTTGGGCTTTGTGTTATTAGGCCCGAGCAGCTAAGCGCTGCGAAGGCCTATTGTTTTTGTATTGTTTCTTATTATTATTATTAGGCCCGAGCAGCTAAGCGCTGCGAAGGCCTATTGTTTTTGTACTGTTTCTTATTATTATTACGATTCTCCCTACAAATGAATTGGCTTTTTGGGGGCTTTATCATATTCAAAAACTCACCAAACTTGGTGGAGGCCTTAAGCCTGTTTAAAATTTTTCGTATTTTATGGTCATTGCAAAAATCGCAAAAGAAACGGTTCAACGGCGCCACCTAGCAATTTTCAAAGGACCCTTTACTATTCACTTACTTCATCGTAGAGACATTAAATTCGGTACAGTTGTAGAGCTCCCCAAGACGCTCAAAATTTACAATTAATGTCATAGTGCAAGTATCACAGGAAGTCGGCCATTTTGGATTGAAGTTCCGATTTTGACCTCGTTTTTGCCGTTTACAGCCTTCTTATTTGATCGAACTCCTCCTAGGGATTTCGATTGATCGACTTCAAACTCGGTCAGTCTGTTCATAAGGCATGTCCCATCTAAAGTTATCAAAACGGTGAGTTTTTGAGTATGCTGAAGGGG
>CAEGAD010086404.1:0-19190 GCA_903067055.1 Poeciliopsis paucimaculata | reverse complement strand
GGCGTCAGATTTTAGTGTTGGAGGATTTCTCTTTAAGCTAAAGACCAGGAGCCATTTCTGCTGCTAGCGCTAGGCTAGCATGTTAGCTTTGGTTGGATTTACCCAGAATGCCCTGTGCCAAAGACTAAAGAGAAATCATCCAACTGATTTTTGTGTCGTTTCCTTCAGTGGTTCTTGGTGCAGCGCCCCCACAGGTCAGGAGGGGAACAGGTTGATTTGGGTCAGAACTACAGCAGCTGCAGGTGGAGCAGATGTTCTGGTGCCAGTAGAACCGGGTCGACCGGACCATCAGGAGGAAATCGCCATTAGATGATGTTTGACTCTTGCTGACTTCCTGTTCCTTTCTACAGATTCTGCATCTTCATTGGCTCTCACCTCACCATCAGTTGCTGCTTCTACTAATAATTATGCAAATTCCATGTGGGGGGCAAGCTCAGGCAGCCAGGCCCCCTCTCAGGGCAAGGAGAAGGTCATCGTTGACGGCAACGACCTGGAGGAGTGGCCTAGTATTGCTGGCAGTGATGGAGGAAACGGCGGCATGCCTGTGACGAGCATCAGTGCCTCTGGCGGCCAACCCTCACCCACTTCCTCGTTCTCTTTGCCCGATGAATGTATGCAGTTGCCTAACAGTGTGGCGTGGGGGTCAACTGCCCCCCAGGGTCATCTTGGAGGAGGTGCAGCTGGGCCTATGCTGCAGCAGCCCTCCTCTGTTTCCAAAGCCCCTGCTGTCCCCGGGTGCCACGACGCCAGTGGCCCCCTGGATGGTAGCAGTGGAATTCCAGGTGCCAACTTCAGTCCAAATGCCAACCCTTCAGCCTGGCCTGCTCTGGTGCAGCAGGACGGCCCCGCCGCTGCCAACAACGCCGCCTCCTTGGGCCTGGGGGGCGGGGCTGCCGGGGTTACGGGGGGTCACCCGTCTATATCTGTGAATCAGTCAAGCGCCCATCAGCAGCATCTTCACCAAATGCAATCCAGAGACAGAGATGTTGGAGGGGGGAAGAGGGACGGTGAATCAGCGGGACCAAATATTTCAGGGGGGGAAGGGATTGGGGGAGGAATGGACCATGGTGTTGGGGGGGGCAGGGTAGGTGCAGGAGACCCGAGCCATGCCCCCTCCTGGAGAGGCCAACCTTACCCTGCAGCTTACTCCAAAACGGGTGCCTCAAGGACTGACGGATGGGAGGGAGGGGCAGCAGAAGGAAATAAAGGGACATTGGGTTGGGGGTACCCTAGTGCTGAAAATGGGGGTCAAACCTCCGGGGCATCTCAGGGAGGATGGGGGTTACCAGTGGGAGCGGATCAAGGGGTTTCCAGTAGCGACTGGGGTGGCGGGTCGAATCCTGCACCTGAAGAAATGGGAAACTGCAGCAGCAACAGCAGCAGCAGCGGCAACAGCACCGCAGGGAACCCCCCCACTGCGTCCTCATCCACCGCCCCCGCTGCTAGCAGAGCCTGGGACAATCAGAAAGGAGACGGGGAAGTCGGGGAATGGGGCGATGGCGCCGGGGGGCACGGAGGACGCGGGGGTTCTTCATCCAGCGGCGGAAACTCCCGAAGTGGAAGCGGGCCTAACAGCAACCGCATTCGTCGACAGGCGCCCAACGCAGATGCTGCCTTACAGAACCTGCTCAGCCGGTCAGACCTGGACCCGCGGGTTCTGTCCAACTCTGGCTGGGGCCAGACGCAGATCCGCCAAAACACGGCCTGGGACGTGGTGGAACAAAGCAAAGCTTCATCAAAAAACCCCGTCACTCTCGGCGGACCCAGAACCCTCAGCACTGACTCGTCCGGTCCGGGGGTCAGTCCCTCATTGGTTCCCTCCACCGGGTCATCAGGTGAAGGCTGGGAGAGCAGCAGCAACAGCAGCAGCAGTGGGGCGTCTCTGTCTGGGAGAGGCCCCCCAACCGCAGGCACCAACATGAGGAACATGTCGCAATCGGTGGCACCCAGTGTGGGGCCGGGGCTGACCCACGGCAAGGCGGCGGGTTGGGGGGGAGGGGATAAAGCCAAGGACTGGGGGGGTGAGGAATGGAGGGGCAACAGTTGGGCAGAAAAGGGCGGAGGATGGGGGGAAGTCGGACAGCAGGAGAAAGGGACGGAGGGCTGGAAGGACGCAGGGGGGAAGGACGAAGGCAGCGGCTGGGGATCCAAACCCAAGGTTGGATCGGGTAAGAATTGGTTGGAGCAAGAATCAAAATCAGGTGGAGGTTGGGATGAAGAGAGGAGGAGCGGCGCGCACTCAGGGGGGGATTTAGGTGGAGGTGTTTGGGGGAACTGGGACAGCAGCGCCCCCCGGAGGAACTGGGGGGCAGGAGGAACAGGGGCCGGGGGCGGAGGAGGCGGCGGGGTGGACGGCGTTGGAGGCCCGGCGGCCAAACCTCACCAGGGTTGGAGTGGAGGAAATAAAATGCACCAGATGCCAAACAGCCAGCCTGGCTCTATGCCAGGCCCGCCGGCCCAACCGCAACAATCACAGCCCCGCAATCAGAACCCGCAGCTGCAGCAAGCGCTGGACCACGGGGCCATGCAAGGCGGCGGCGGGAGGAAGATGGCTGCTCAGGCGCAGAACCAAAGCTCAGGCTGGAACTCCGGACCAATCCCTGCCGGAGGCGGGACCGGACCAGAACCGAGCGGCTGGGAGGAGCCGTCCCCGCAGTCCATAAGCAGGAAGAGCGAGATCGACGACGGGACGTCGGCGTGGGGAGACCCGACCCATTACAACTACAAGCCGGTTAACCTGTGGGACAAGAACAGCGGCGCTGCTAGCCAGCAGCCGCACGGGCCGGGTCAGAACCAGCAGCAACCGGGACCGCCGGTCCAACAGCAGCCCAACAGACCAACCACGGCGCTCCCAGGTATCAGAACACGATCCAGTAACTTCTTTAAAGAATCTTTTTTATATGTCGGTTAAATCTTGTGACTCATGTCAGATCGATCTGCTGCTGTCTGAAAAAATGAACCGCTAACCACCAAAAACAGGCAGGAGGAGGGACTTTCTACTGTCAATCACCGCATGTACTCACTGCTAAATGTGCTAATGGCAGAGAAACAACCGTACAGGAAAACCGTTTCACAGGCACCCTCAGTGGCTATGCTAACTAGCCTTGCATTCGCGACATGCTGCTTATTATGCGCAGCGTCAACATCTGACAGATTGACGCTTTGCTGTTTGATTCGCGCCAAACTGGTAGATGGAAACATGATGATTTTCAACGTGCATGTTTTTGGTTGGAAGTGGCTAATAATGACCAGTAGCTTTAGCAGATGTTCAGCTTAGATTGGCTGAAGTCTCAGAGTCACTCAGTGTGGATATATTGCGTTAACGTTGTTTGTGTTTGTCTGCAGAACCTTCGGGTTGGGCCGGCGCGTCTCCTGCTAGTCCGTCGGTGGACAACGGCACGGCAGCCTGGGGGAAACCCAGCGACGCTCCCACTGGCTGGGGGGAAGGCGACGACGGCGGCGGGAAGCCGGCGGGCTGGGGAAACGCTCCTTCAAACTCAATCAGATCTGGTTAGAGAAACATTTCAAAATAAATCCTTTTCATTTATTCGTTATGTATGGAGCTGGTTGCCATGGTTACCTCCCGCTATCTTGCTGTTTTAGCTAGCATATTGTTGACGCACTGTGCCTGTTACTGTGCGATAAATTGTCCCAGTAATTATTGCAATAAATGATAATGTTTTTGTTTTGACACCAGTTCCTGGTCGTTACTTGAGGCCATATTTTAACCTTGTAGAGAATATTAAGCTCTGCATTAGGGAGACATTTTAAATATCCAAAATAAAATCTGGTTCATTCTTTGGTTTTTCTGTTTCAAAACAAAATGGCTAAAAAATGTCAGATTTTAAAATCTGAATGTAAAAATATTTTTTTGCTTGATTTCAAAATAAAACATATTGTTGTTTTAATGTGCAGCATGCGGATCGGAAACACGTCCACAGTGAATAGTTTTCATAAAAAGTGTTATTTATATTTTCTGTGCAAAGAACAAATGAAATGACATCATTTCTGCTTTTTGTCTGTCGTTTTGACGGCTCACAGTTTCAGTCTGTTTCAGTATCTCCAGGTTTTTAAAAAGCAGTTTGGTCAAAAAAATCACATGTGAAAACAGTGAACCGCATGAAAAATGAACAAACAGGCAGCTGATACGTTTAGCCTTCAGGAATAAAATGGAGGCAGCTCCTCCATTTTGATTTTGATCAACTGTTGGTTAAGTCAGATTTGTGACCCTAAAGGTTCGAAGTCTATGCAAGACGGCTGGGGGGAGAAGGAGAGCTCGGTGGCGGCGTCGCGCCACTCCAGCTGGGAGGACGAGGAGGACGGAGGAGGCATGTGGAACAGCGCCGGCTCCCAGGGCAGCGGCTCCTCCTGGGGCCAGGGGAGCAACGGAGGCTGGGGGCAGAGCAACCCGGGGAAGAAGACCGGCAGCAAGGCGAGTTAAACACCCAGAATACCTCAGTGGGGTCAGAGGTCGCATCACAGGCAGCCTGTTGTCAGTGTTTCTGTGGTGAAGCTCTGGTCTGGTTTCTTCAGGCTCCGCTGAAGGCTGCAGGAGATTCCTGGATGAGTCCCATCAACAGGCAGTTTTCCAACATGGGAATTCTGGTAAACTGGAAACTAACGACCCAATCACAGCGAGGAGCAAAAGTTTACATACAGACAGGCTCAGTGTGGGACGTAACCATGGAGATAAATGGCTTTAAGGAGATTTTAATTTAACTCAGACATTTAACAGTGGAACTGGAAGACATTTTAAATATCCAACACGCAACTCAGAGTTCCCATTTCCCAGGTTCCTTAAATGCAGCATTCGTTGTCATGGTGACTGCAGCTCCTCCAGAGTCGCCATTATCAATTCTCTCATGTCTCCATGTTCAGATGATCAGAGTTCTGGGAGAAATGCATGCCACACTTTTCAGATTCTTGTCCAACCTTAAAAACCCAACAAACAGTTTGTTGTTAGTTGTGTGAATTTGTTTCCCGGTGGCGCAGCAGAAGTTTTCTGTCTGACTGCATTCGGTCCGATTTATCGACAGAACGACGAGCCCGGCGGGCCGAACATGGACCTGCTGCCGGAGAAGAAACTGGAGGTGGAGAAGAGAGGGATGGCGATGAACGACTACAACGGAGAGATGAGGAAAGGAGGAAGAGGGCCGAGCGGAGGAGTGCTGTACCGTCCCGGGTCCAAAGAGCCGGCGCCGGTGGACGCAGCGTCTTACTACGATAAGGTACGAGCTCCCGCCCGCCGCTGCGTCCGAACCTCGTTCCCTCTGTGACTCTGCTGTTTTTCCTGCCTGGTCGTTTCTCTCCGTCTGTTTCCCCCTCTCTGCGGCTCTGATTGGTCGGCCTGTGGCTGTCGCTCTGACAGACGTCACATTTGGCCAATCAGGATGGTTGCCTTGGAGACGAGGCGCCTTGCTCTCCCACCACCTTCAAGCCCCATTCCCTCTTCAGCCACTCTGTCCCCTTTAGACAAGTAAGACCCCTGTCCTCCAGTCGCGTCTCGCCGTCTGCGTCTCCGTTCGCTGGAAACATTCTCCTCGCCGCGCCGCTAAACGCTGCGTTTTCTGACTGCAGGGTGGCCACGGTATCTTTGGAGGGACCGGAGGAATGGCCCAGTCACGGCATCAGCCCGGCGTCCCGCCCATAAATCAGTCCCCAGGGATGCGAGCACAAGTGCCTCATCAGTTCCTGTCTGCCTCGGTAACAAACGTCCCAACTTCCTGTTTCACTGGTGGAAACGTCGCCTGAACCGGTGGCGATCATTTGCACCAAGCAGATCACAACATTTTAGAAAGTTTTGGATTTTATTGATTGAAAATGATAGCAATCAGCAACGTAGCATTTTGGAGGTCTTTTGGTTGGTTGCTATAGCAACATGCAAAAGTTTCCTTTTCATAAAATGTTTGAGAGAGAAAATGTTTCACTAAATTCTCATGACTTTTTCTTTACTATAAAAATGAGAACCTGCTGCATTGGAAGTTTCTTGTTATAAGAAAAGTTTTCTAGCTCGTCGTAACAAGATAATTTTTACTTTCTTGTTTAAGAATTAAAACATTTCGTTAAAAAACTCAACGTTTTTGAGACGAGCTTCAGATCTCGTTAAAAAGATTCATCAATAAATTTCCCCGTTATGAGAAAACGCTCCTGAATTTACTTCTACAAACACTTTTGTAGAAATATTGTCTTGATATTTCTTGCTCATAACTACCAATAAATTTTGGCACCAAGTTAAAATAATATTAAAAAGGTTTTGGTTCAGTTAAAGATTGACTTAAACACAATTATTATTATTACATTCAGTTCAGACAGATTTGATTATTGCAGATTTTAGCTGAATGTGCAGCTGAAATGCGTTTACATTACGTCCATTTTTAACATGTTTATATATTAGAAGCATTTCTTTCTACTGATTTGACATCAACTCAGAAGTTTTTTATACTTTGTTTTGACCTGATTTGTGTTTTATTTTAGTTGGTCTGTATTTCTTCTGTCGTAAAGGTTTTATGATTCTCTTGTTTTTTGCTTTTTAATCCACATTAATTATAAAACTCTTCCTGTTGTCCTCATTAATGTCATAAAAGGCGTTTTGCAGCTCAGCGTAGCGACGTTTCGGTTGCATCTTGACTCTCTGGGGTTGAACAGAGCAGAGTTTCTCCGGTGTCGGTTGATCTGCCTGCGCAGCGCGTCGCTAGTCTGGGTCACATGACCCAACTCCCAGGAGAGCGAGGGGTTAAACCTGCAATCTGCACCGTTGGGAACGAATCCCGGCTTCCTCTTTCAGAAAAGCAGATTTGTTTTCATCGAAACCTCAGGTGTCAAACTCGAGGTCCGCGGGCCGAATCCGGACAGCTGCAGATATTTATTTTGTCCTTCAATAAAACAATATTATTGAATCAAACTAAACAGTTTTTTATCTGCAGAATCCCTCCAGTTTCACACTAATGCATAATTATGAAGTTATTGCAAATTTTCCACCAAAATGGTGAAAAACATTTTTAAGGCAGGAAGTGGTTCTTTCTGCTGATGCCTCAGCTTCACTTCATGTTCACGTACAAAAAGTCACATTTACCGTCTTTATTGCAAATATTTAAGTGATTTTAAATGCTAAATATTACAAAATCCTGGTCAGTTTGGAAAGGTATTAAAACTATTTAATTTTAAGAAGTTCTTACCAGTTTCAATGGGTTTTATTAATGGACCATCCATATTTTCTGATATCGTCGCCTTTGTGTTGCAGGTGCTGAAGCCGATGCCGCCGCCGCCGCCCAGCGGGACGGTGGGGGGCGCCGGGGGAGGCGTGTTCCCCCCACAGCTGTCCCCGCAGCACATCGCCATGCTCAGCATCTACCCGCCTCAGATCCAGCTGCAGCTGGTGAGGAACCGCACCGCATTCCTCTGGAATGAACAGAACCAGCTGCAGTAAATCAGTTCATCACATGACAAAGATCAATCATTTCCATTTGCATCATTAGATGATAAAAGTTTCAGTCTGGTGTTTTGGTCTCTGACATTTCATAGTTAATTTTATTCATTTCTGTTTTATTTGCTTATTTAAATGTCTTCCAGTGTTAAATGTTCATTAGAATTTAAAGTTTATTGATCTTTGATGTTTTCTTGCATTATTACCATTATATTACTGGAATTTGGCCTCAAAAAAATATTTATCACAATAACTTCTGGGACAATTTGTTGTCCAAAAAGGACATTATTATTATTATTATTATTATTATTATTATTACATTATTATTATTAGTTAAAACTGTTATTTAAAGGGCCAGTGTCATGTAAAATCAACTTTTTAATCTTTTCATCATTTTAATGTTTTTTTTCTCCTCAAAATCAAACCTGGAGCCATGGAGATTGACTCGTTAATCTCCATGGCAACCATTCAGCTATTAAGACGCCTGAATGGACCTAGCTCTGCCTCCGAGGTGCAGCTCCTCCCCCACTCGGCTCCTTCAGACTAGCCAGCAGCGATTAGCAACCAGCTGCTGAGCTCATTCTAGGAGCTGCTGCCGAGCAGCGCTGGCAGAAACATTAAAGGGTTAATAGAGGAGCCATGTTGGGACGACTTCCTGGAGGCGGAGCTTTAGAAACGGCAGGAGATTTAAAGAGACAAAGACCTTAAATCAGGAAGTTATCTTCTGTTCAACTGAAAGTTACTTTATTATGCTATAAAATGGCTCCATGTGACTGAAAAACAAAACATGACACTGGCCCTTTAAGAATCAGAACAAGTTGAAAGGTTTGCTAATTTCAGAACCTGGTTTCTCTCTTTCATAAATTAATGTTAACAGTAGATCTGAACGTTTGTCCTGTTTCTGTGTTCAGGCTTGTCAGCTCTTGCTGCAGCAGCAGCAGCAGCAGCCGATGCTGCAGAACCAGAGGAAGTTCTCACCAAATGTTCGTCAGCAGACCGACCCGCAGCAGGTACCGCTGCACCTGGCTGCTGCTCCAGGCGCCGCTAGCAGCCGTTTCCTGGGATATAGAGTCAGAAACAGGCCAGTTGGTGAAGGAACGCCACAGTCAGAGCAGCAATGAGGCTAAAACTGCACCAACATTTTGCAATATAGGTTCAGTTATTAATCCTGAAAGGAATAGCAGCGGCTAATCTGCTGTATTTATGCAAAGAGTTCAACAAAATTCCTGGAATATTTTCTAAAGTAACCACAAATCACACAAGCAATCAGAAAATCTTGGAGGGACTGACTTTAGAATGGTCTAGTCAAAGTCCAGACCTAAATCTAGGTTAGAATAAGTGATAAAAACAGACAGTCAGTGTTAAACCTGAATGAACATTCTTTGCAAAGCATTGTTCTTTGCTTTGCAAAGAACAATGAATAGAATATGAAATTATGTCTAATAATGCGCCAGTCCAGTTTTTCCTTCAGTAACTCTTCCTCTTCTCCTCCTCCTCCTCCTCTTCCTCGTCTCCCCAGCTGGCTCGCATCATGGCCGTCCTGCAGCAGCAGCAGAGGCAGCACCAGCAGATCGGCGGCCTGGGGGCCGGCTCCAAGTTCTCCCCCTCCCACCACGGCGGGTCGGGTCCCAAACTCCCCGGCGCCGAAGCGCTGCCCCATCCGGGCCTGGCCGGGTCCGTGGCGGACCTGCAGCAGAAACCCTTTGGACCGTACTCGGGTCAGTGAGCCACTAACTACTGGAATAAAGTCCTAAACAACAGAAGGAAACAAAATTTAACCTGAAAAAACGACTTGAGAAAAAGTTTGTTCAATTCATCAAGTCGATTAATGACATTCCTGGTTTTTGATTATTTAATTTAATACTTTTGTTTGTTTACAGCTTCCATTTATTTGTACTTTGAGTTTCAAACTTCTGCTACTGATGATAATTTGATGCTGATTTGTTAAAGGGTGAAGGATTTTTTAGGCCAGTCGTAATAGCAACAGATTTATTGCGATAAACGATAATTTTGTTGTTTTGAGACTTTTTTCCAGTAATATAAAGATAACAATGACATAATGACACATTCTCACACCAATAAACTTTAAACTGTGATCAACATTTAACACTGGAACTGGAAGACATTTTAAATATCTAAAATAAGTAAAACATAAAAATGAAATAATGGCGTTTCTGGAAACAACATGGTCCTTCAGAATAAGAGCTTGTTTAGACCAAAACTCCAGACTGAAAACTTTTACCATCCAGTTTTGGGTAGAAAGAGAAAAACTAAGTTATTGAGCCTGTTTTAAATGATCATGTGATTAATTGATTTATTGCCTGGTATTTCTATAAAGTATTATCTCTACAGTTTATATCAAAGTTCAACAATTTTCATTTACGTTTTTATTTTGGAGTTCTCATAAAATTATGACCATTTTTGCACTTTAATGATTTAATTCTCATCAATAAAAACAAATAAAAAAATGTCAGGTTGAGTCGAACACCTGGTCGTAGATTCAACCTGAAATCAAAGGACAAATGAACAGAAACTGTAAACAATCAAGATGGCCGCCCACCGACTCAACTACAGAAACCATCAGAAACCAAAATGTGATTAGTTACTGATAAATATTCTCATGTGTGCTAATGGTTGTGTGTCTGTGTTCAGGCTTCGGTTCTGCTGTGAACCTGCCGGGTCTGGACCTGGGCGGCGCTGGCGCCATGAAGGACCCGGCGGCGCCGCAGTCCCGCTTCAAATGGATGATGGAGAGCAGCTGCTCCCCCGACGCAACCTCACCGGAAAACACTTTCCACAAAAACGGTGAGGTGTCCAAAGTGTGGTTTGGGGGCCGTTCGTGGCCCTTTAAAATACTTTGGTTGGGCCGCAAACTGCAAGTCAAAAATAATAACAATTTGACCAATAAAACAGAAAACATTTAACGAGCCAAAAATGATAAATAGTTTTTCTTTAAATAAGGCAACAGTTTGAAGTGATTTTTAGGTTTTGGATCTTTAATCATTTACAGATTTTATAAAAAATGTTTGTTGGTAAAAATCAAAATATAAAAATAAAAGAATTTTTGCATTTTTCTTGCAGTTTGGACACAAAATACTCCTAAAAGTAATTTTAATAACTTGTATCTAGTGACTTTCTGGCTGTGGGTCACATTCATCTCCTTCCTGTCAGGCCCCGTCACCCCCATCAAGATGCCAGGCGCCTCCCATTACTCCCAGTTTGACTTGCTGGTTGGAGACGGAGCGAGCGACAGCTGGCATCGTACCCCCGGCAACAAGATGGCCGCCAAGCCCAGCAGCGCCCCCAGCTGGCCGCCCGGTTGGTGCATCCTGCCGGGAAGCGGCGCCGGAGGAGGATGGCCGGCGCCGCTGACGGCCATGTTTGTTCCCGCTGCAGAGTTCCAGCCCGGCGTGCCGTGGAAGGGAATCGACCGCGTCGACCCGGAGTCCGACCCCTACATGACGCCGGGGAGCATGATGGGAAACGCGGTCTCACCCGGCCTCAACGACTCGGAGCACCAGCTGCTACAAGACAATACTGGTACAGACTGGAGGGTCAAAGGTCATGATGCAGGAAAACGACAAATTATCCAAATTATTATTATGACAGTAATAATGTTGAGACCATTTTCAAGTTATATGTTGATAATAGCATAAAAATGAAAGTTTTCTCTCTGAAAAGCTTAATAAATTAAACTAATTCAATAATTTCCATTTTCACAATTTATCTTTGTTTTTCTTTGTACCAAAATCTGGGTGATAAAAGTTTCAGTTTGGTGTTTTTGTCTCAATTAAAACTTTTATTGAAGAATAATTCTGCTTAGAGAGACTAAATAATTTATTTTATTTGTTTTTTTATTTTGTATTTTTAAAATGTTAAATATTCATCAGAATTTAAAGTTAAAAAAATTATAGGTGGTTTTATTTATAAATGAATAAATAAATCTCCCTTCTTGCATATTTGACTTTTCAATGTTAGTGCATTATCACTATATTACTAGAAAATGGTCTCAAAACAACAATATTATCGTTTATTGCAATAACTGGGTGATTTATGGTCCAGTTACATCAGTTATGGTGACAGTTTCTTCAGCTGAAGTCAGAAAGTGACTTTATTACATTTATTGTTTTCTTCTGAATTTAATTCTTAACGGTTTTAAATGTTTGTCAGACCTGCAGAAACGCTAAACTTGTTTAAACTTGTTTTTCTTTTTTTTTTAACTTAGTTTTAATATAGTTGTAATCCTTCAGTCATAGAAAAATCTTTTATTTGTGACTTTTTGAGGTCAAAAGTTTTATTCGTTCGTAGCCAGGTCATTTTCTGAGTTGTTCTGGATGTTAAAGTGACGTCTGCTGGGGTCAGTTTGAGGTCAGACTGTTTGCCTCTGTGTTGCAGACTCCACCCCCCCCCTGAACACCTTGCTGCCTTCACCTGGTGCCTGGCCCTATAGTGCCTCAGACAGCCTTCTTAACAATGCACACAACTCAGGTAAATAAACTCACCTGCCTTCCTTTAGCATTTTGATTCCAGTTTTTACATCACAGCAGAATCAGGCCATCAAAGTTAAAAAGTTGGTGAAGTTTATTTGTGTTTGCATGTGTGTGTTGCTTTCTGCAGCAAAGTACACAGACTATAAGACCAGCTGGCCTCCAGAACCCATTGGACACAAGTCCTGGAGAGCTAGCCGCAGCAGCAGCCAGGCCCAGTTGGCCCAGCTGGCCCGGCCTCCGCCCGGCCTCGCTGGCCAGAAGCCGCCGTCGTCCTCCCCCTGGTCCGGAGGAGCGCCGCGGCTCGCTGGGAGGGGCTGGGGCAGCGGCGCCACCAACACCGGTACAGCTAGCGACGCTAACCAAGCTAATAGCGCTAACCTGATCATTTATCGGATAAAAAACATTCTGCACATTTTTCTTTGACCTAAACAGGGAATATTAGAAATACGTTAAAAGATAGAAATGATTTTAGGAAACAATGTATAAATATATATTTTTTTAAATAAAATTTATATATATATATATAATCAGCTATAGTTCAGTTTTGGCTTAGTTGCTGCTCTGAATGTGTTGATGTTCCAGCAAATTGCCATTTTTTATTTAGCTATTGATTAATAAGTTAATTATTTCATTGATTGATTCATCCAGTTTGTCATTTCAGCCATAATCTCTAGTTCCACATAAATATCCTAATAAAACCCAGATAGACGTTGTGGAATAAGATCAGATTTTTTATTTTAACATGATGAATGTGAACGTCGGCACCAGAATAATGTGAAGTTTGTTTGCAGGTGCGACCTGGAGCGACGGGAACAGCCGGGAAAGCTGCTGGCTGGTGCTCAGTAACCTCACTCCGCAGGTACGCACGCCGCCGACCCTACCGTAAACAGAAAGTGAGCTCCTGCTGTTAGCTTAGCGCCGTCTGGCCTGCTGTGTGTCCGCAGATCGACGGCTCCACCCTGAGAACCATCTGCATGCAGCACGGCCCCCTGCTGACCTTTCACCTCGGCCTGACCCAGGGCACCGCTCTGATCCGCTACGGCTCCAAGCAGGAGGCGGCCAAGGCCCAGAGCGCGCTCCACATGTAAGGCGAACAGGAAACGCCAAACCGTAGCCGAGTCCAGCTTACCTTAAAATCACAGCAGGATGAAAAAAAAACGTAGCAGCAAAAAGATTGACACCAGTTGAGTTAGCATGCTACTTAGCATGCTAGTTTCCTCGGCTGAAGCTTTTCACATGAATAAAAATATGTATTTTTCTCTTTTTTCATGATGGAACTAGTTGGCCTTTGACCTTTGGAAACATCTATTAATATTAAACTAATAGGCAAACCTTTGCTGCAAAATCATTGGACACCAGTTGAGAGAGCATGCTAGTTTTTATGCTAGTTTTTATGCTAATTTTCACCTTTAAAAGCTTTTTGCAGTGATAATAGCGACGGCCTCCATCTTGTTTTGCCCCAGGTGCGTTCTGGGTAACACCACCATCTTGGCGGAGTTCGTCAGCGAGGAAGAGGTCGCTCGTTA
The DNA here is from genome assembly GCA_903067055.1 of Poeciliopsis paucimaculata. Classification (NCBI taxonomy): domain Eukaryota; kingdom Metazoa; phylum Chordata; class Actinopteri; order Cyprinodontiformes; family Poeciliidae; genus Poeciliopsis; species Poeciliopsis paucimaculata. Next base: position 5,751 of record CAEGAD010086404.1, on the reverse strand, counting down.
TATTGCACATTCCCAGGCCGGAGGAGCAGGGAGCGAAGGAGCCGCCGCCGCCGGGACCGGCAGCAACGCCGGTGACCGGGCTGGAGCCGCCGCCGCGGCAGGAGGAGTGGAAGGCTCCGCCCCTTCCAGCGCCGCAGTCGCGTCTTCCAGCTCAGGGTGGCAGAGTCTGGACAGCGGCCCGTCTGACCCGGCCGGCGTCGCCCAGGCAACCGGCCTCGGAATCTTCACACAGTGGAGCAGCAATGGCGGCGGTGCGGCGGAGGCGTCCCGGCCGGCGCTGTGGGGCGGGATGGGAGGGTACCCTGGCGGCGGCCTCTGGGCCTCTCCGACGCTTGAGGACCGCCACCAGATGGGAAGCCCCGCCTCCCTGTTGCCGGGCGACCTGCTGGGCGGCGGCGCCGACGCCATCTGACCCGCCGACCTCCAACATGAAGACGACAGCAACACTTGAACTCAGAACCTCACCATCAGCATCCACACCGCTCAGGCTCCGCCCCCTCCGGGTCGCCATGGCAACCAGTAAACTCGCTGTTTTTAGTGCGCCACTTTGTTTTTGTGTCTGTATTTAATGGTCAGATCTCAGACTTGCAGACTGAGCCCGCGTCCGGTCCGCTACCGGCCCGGCGCTCCGGGGCGCGTTCGTTTTCCGTTTCCGGAGGAGAGGGGGGCGGAGCTTAGGGACGGCGCCACACTACTGAATCACACGGCGTCGCGCGTCAGCGGAGGTTAGTCTGCCGGTACGGAGCGCCGCCATCAGAGAGGGACCCAGGGTAAAACACAAGCATCGTTAGCCAAACTTGCACTATTAGCCTCTGGGTTCGTCGACTCCTCCTCTTCCTCCTCTTCCTCGTTTAGTTTTTTACTCCAACAGGTAAGACGTTGCGACAGCTGTGGCCTTGGCTGAACCCCATCATCACCCACTCTGCTCATATATTTGACAGTAACGTATCTCTCTGTCAGTGTACGTTGGTTGTTTATCAAATTTTTTATGTTTTAAAGAAATCGGTGAATGTGTTTTTTTTGTTTGTTTTTTTTTGTTTTGATGCAACCATGACTCGCTGTAAAGCTGCCCTCCTGCCTGCCTGAGTGCATGAAGAGCGTCCAGCGGCTCAACGTGATGATGATGAATGTTTTTCCTTTATGTCCAGGAGAGATTCATGAGAACTGCTTCAGTGGGCGTGTGCGGGGGGGGTGCGTGTGCGTGTGTGTGCGTGCGTGTGTGTGTGTGTGTGTGTGTGTGCTACCAGTCAGGGAAGCGATTGGATGTAAACAGATTTTCTCGACCGTCTGCCTGAAAAGTTCAAAAACTGATCTGGCTCTTTTTATTTTTTAGCAGCGTTTTTTTTGTTTTCCTGTCAAATGCAATAAGAGAAATGTTTTGTTTTGAAGACAAAACAGGAAACTGACGGCATTTGTGTGAAGATGCCATGTCCTACCATACCAAGCTGAGCTGGAACAGTGTTTTACAGACACGTTAAAGACATTACCTGTTTATGTTTTACTGTGTTTTTCTCTTTTATTTGGTTTATGTATCCGTTTAAATTAAGTCAGTCTTTATTATCACTCCTGTTCAGGATGTTTTCATTTATTTCATATGTTACAAAATGGAGAGGAAGTTAATTTAAAGCAGAAAAGAACAAGATAATAAAGGTTGAGTTGAAGTCTGGTTGTTTGTGTGTTTAATTATTGGGAAAGGTTTGACTTTTATCACAAGATTAAAAACTCATCCTGTAAAAAGTTAAAATGAAAATGCTTCTAAAATGACCTGAATTTATGCAGCTTTACATATTATAAATTAATTTTAACAAGGGTCAGGACTTTAACATGTTAATTTCAATTAATTTACTTAAACTTAAAACTCAAATAAATTCACTGAAGCATGCAGAAAACAGAATAATATTTAAATAACTTCACAGTTTTGTCCTTTTTTGTGAGATGCACAAAGATTCTCTTGTTTCTCAAACAAAAGTTTAATTCAAGGTCACTTTAAGACAGATATTTAGCTAGCAGGCTAAGTACCTAACTTGCTAGCTAAGTTAGCAAGTTAACACTTTGCTAGCTCAGCTAAACACTTAGCTAACAAGTTAGATACTTGGGAAGTTAAATATTTAGTTAGGAAGCTCAGTGTGTGTTTTTCAAACTAAATGTTCACAACAAAGAGGCATAGAGGGTTGAAGACATACAGAACTAGAAATATTTAGTTTTCTAGCTACAAACTAAATATTCTGTTAGATGTTTTATGAGGAAACGAAGTATTTAACTTGTTATATTTAGTCAGAAATGACATTAAGTTTACAACAAAGATAACAAAACTAAGTATTTAGTTAGCAAGTTAAGTAAGACTATTTAGTTAATTCAGGTAAGCTAAATGTTAGCAGCCATGCTCCAGTTTAGTTGGTGAATGTTTCTGATTGCGTAACTCTGGATGCGCTGCGGCTTTAAGAACATCCGGGCATCTCTGGCTGTCTGCGGATGACATCATCGATATTGTGATCGGTGTAAACTGAGCGGACAGGGTGTGAGGCGCAGCGGAGAATCAGCGACTGTCAGCCTCTTATTTATGTCTCATTTCTCTGCTTTAACTCTGAAATGCAGTGAAGTCGAAGCGCCGCAGCGGGAGGAGGAGAGGCGGTGCGGTGCGGTGCGGTGCGGTGCGGTGCGGCGTGCGGGCTGCGCCTTCAGGTCACGCATCTCTGAGGGAATGATCCGTCCCGGACTCCGTCAGCGAGCCGCTGTCCATGGTCCTGACTGAGACGGAGCGACCACAGAGCCGGTGAGGAGGTTCTGGAGGTTCTGGAGGTTCTGGGTCGTGTTGGGCTGCAGGGCGCGGTTGGGATCCGATGCTGCGGCTGCGGCCGTCTCTATCTGGGGCAGATGCGTGAAGCGTCCCGCCTTGTTGTGCTCATGTTCCTGCGTGTGGATGCGGGTTGCGGGTTCTGGTGGAGATCCGGCCCGTCCTGATCCGCTCAGTCATCCAGAACCAACACAGGAGATGAATTAGTTCATTTAGTTTGTTAAAATGATTTAATCCTTCAATATCTTCACATCTATATGATGTTAATATTTACAAACTGTTTCATTTTTTCCTAACTATTTAGCTCAGACCTAAATTTTTAGTTAGAAAGTGAAATATTTAGTTCGAGACTAAATATTAGTATTTAGTATTTAGTATCTGGATATATGAAATATTTCACAGCCTAAATATTTGTCCATCTTAAATATTTAGTTCGCAAATTAGATGTTGAATTTTGAACTTTAACGTTTCTTTTCGTCTCTTCTGCTCATTTTCACTAACTGGCTGTTTCCAGAGTTTCTCTCTGGTTCTGAGGTTCGGTTCGGTTCTCTTCGTTCCTCCTGGTTCCCCTGACTCAGCCTCATCTTCATCACCACTTTTACTTCCTCCTCTTCCTCGTCTCCTCCAGTTTTCTTTGCGCTCATGACACAGCAGAGTTTCTGTTTCCTGCAGCTGTGGGTCAGTGACTGACCCGTGGTTCTGTGTGGTTCTGTGGGTCAGTGACTGACCCGTGGTTCTGTGTGGTTCTGTGTGGTTCTGTGTGGTTCTGTGTGGTTCTGTGGGTCCAGAGAGGTGAAGCGCTCTGCAGCCATGGAGCTCCGCGTTGGGAACAAATATCGCCTCGGCAGGAAGATTGGGAGCGGGTCCTTTGGAGACATCTACCTGGGTGAGAATCACAGCTTCCTCAGGTTTTAGTTTGGGTTTTTACGGTGCTAAACTCAGACCTCTTCTGTCCGTCTGTCCGTCAGGATCCAACATCGCTACAGGAGAGGAAGTTGCCATCAAGCTGGAATGTGTGAAGACCAAACATCCGCAGCTCCACATTGAGAGCAAGTTCTACAAAATGATGCAGGGAGGAGGTGAGGCTCCAGATGACATGAGTTTAAATGGATCCAGTCTCCCAACGCTCCCATGTTTTTCCTCCAGTGGGAATTCCCTCCATCAAGTGGTGCGGAGCCGAGGGAGACTACAACGTCATGGTGATGGAGCTGCTGGGCCCCAGCTTGGAGGATTTGTTTAACTTCTGCTCCCGCAAATTCAGCCTGAAGACCGTCCTGCTGCTAGCTGATCAGATGGTGAGACCGACAGACAGACAGACCAACGGACAGACAGACAGACCAACTGACAGACAGACAGACCAACATACAGACAGACAGACAGACAGACAGACCAACTGACAAACAGACAGACCAACTGACAGACAGACAGACCAACCGACAGACAGACCAACATACAGACAGACCAACCGACAGACAGACAGACCAACTGACAAACAGACAGACAGACCAACTGACAAACAGACAGACCAACTGACACAGACAGACAGACCAACTGACAGACAGACAGACCAACTGACAGACAGACCAACAGACAGACAGACAGACCAACTGACAGACAGACAGACCAACAGACAGACAGACAGACCAACAGACAGACAGACAGACAGACCAAATGACAGACAGACCAACTGACAGACAGACAGACCAACTGACAGACAGACCAACAGACAGACAGACCAACTGACAGACAGACCAACTGACAGACAGACAGACCAACAGACAGACAGACAGACCAACAGACAGACAGACAGACCAACTTACAGACAGACAGACCAACAGACAGACAGACAGACCAAATGACAGACAGACCAACAGACAGACAGACCAACTGACAGACAGACAGACCAACAGACAGACAGACCAACTGACAGACAGACCGACCAACTGACAGACAGACAGACCAACTGACAGACAGACCAACTGACAGACAGACAGACAGACCAACAGACAGACCAACTGACAGACAGACAGACAGACCAACAGACAGACCAACAGACAGACAGAGAGACAGACCAACAGACAGACAGACAGACCAACTGACAAACAGACAGACCAACTGACAGACAGAAAGACAGACCAACTGACAGACAGACAGACCAACTGACAGACAGACAGACCAACTGACAGACAGAACGACCAACTGACAGACAGACAGACCAACTCACAGACCAACTGACAGACAGACAGACCAACAGACAGACAGACAGACCAACAGACAGACAGACCAACTGACAAACAGACAGACCAACTCACAGACCAACTGACAGACAGACAGACCAACTGACAGACAGACAGACCAACAGACAGACAGACAAACTGACAAACAGACAGACCAACTCACAGACCAACAGACAGACAGACAGACAGACAGACCAACTGACAGACAGACAGACCAACTGACAGACAGACAGACCAACTGACAGACAGACCGACAGACCAACAGACAGACAGACCAACAGACAGACCAACTGACAGACAGAGAGACAGACCAACAGACAGACAGACCAACTGACAGACAGAAAGACAGACCAACTGACAGACAGAACGACCAACTGACAGACAGACAGACCAACTGACAGACAGAACGACCAACTGACAGACAGACAGACCAACTCACAGACCAACTGACAGACAGACAGACCAACTCACAGACCAACTCACAGACCAACTGACAGACAGACAGACAGACAGACCAACAGACAGACAGACAGACCAACTGACAGACAGACAGACAGACCAACTGACAGACAGACCAACTGACAAACAGACAGACCAACTGACAGACAGACAGACCAACATATAGACCAACTGACAGACAGAGAGACAGACCAACAGACAGACAGACAGACCAACTTACAGACAGACAGACCAACAGACAGACAGACAGACCAAATGACA
>CAEGAD010086401.1:0-24927 GCA_903067055.1 Poeciliopsis paucimaculata | reverse complement strand
CAGAACAAAGATAAGCATAAGTGTCATTAAAATGTAACAATGTGACTTGAAGAAGTTGTTGATCATATGATAAATGTTAGAGGTGAGAGAGGTTTTGTTTTCAATCTGTCTCACCGAAATAGACTTGGCCTCTGGTAATTATATCATGCCTCTTGAATCCACTTTAACTAATTTATAAAATTGAAAGTGGAAACTACCCGCCAGCACTTTGCACAGAAAAGAACAAAAGCATGTATTAGAAATTACACAGTGTACACAAAATCTTCATGAAGAAGGAGGAGAAATGTTACAAAGCAATCTTTCTGCGTTACTGTTTCTGCAAAGCATCTCTGAGATTTCCAAATGACTGCCAACCATTCCATATCAAACATGTTCCACAACAGACATGTTGAAGTTCAATATGATAAAATACACCAACTTTGTTGCATTGCATTCAGCCTTCTGTTACAACAGAAAGTCTTCCTCTCTATCTGTTGTTAGTTACCTTCATTTTAGTTTATTTATTTATTTGTATGTGTAATGAATTTATATGAATTTATGAAACACAGTATGTGAAACAAATTATACATTTCTTTTAACACATTACATATTTTGTGGCTGTACTGATAAACCCATACTCTCCAACATCCATAATAGAAACTACTCAGCTTTTTACCAAAATCAAGACAATATTTAACATATTCTAATACTTCCAAAAGTTAAAGCATGAAATATCTAACAGATGTGGCTGTGTCAACTGAACCGTGGTAAACATGGTTATCAAACTTTTGAGGAACAAGGTCCTACAGTTGAGGTTTTTCCCAAAGAGCAATCTGTAGTACAGAGAGATGAGTCTAGCTGTCTAGTTAGCACCTCAGCAGCAGCTCACTTTGGTTTGCCATGACTGGAATGAAAGCTATGCTGCGTGACATTTTGTCAATATAAGGAAAGTTGGCGGGGAGGGTTTAATAACTAATCCAGGTGGTTTATGTGAGCTCAGGCCATTTCAAAAGTCTTTTGAGCCAATTGAATTAGAGGTGCAGCATGTGGAAGGTCAAGCGTGACAGGATGCACACACTATTGGGATCTTGGATTTTTGGATTGTGCTCATAGATGTAATAGTTTTTCGGGCAGAGATATCTAACACAGTGTATATTATTCAGGCCAGATAAAAGATTGATAATATTTAGTTAGATTTTGAGTTCTATTTTTCACTGAGTCACTGTGAAAAATGGTGCTCTGTATTTTACACTGCCACAGGGACTAAAACATCTTGGGAACTTTTTATAGTAGAAACCAGAAAAATATATGGTAATATGTTTAGGGTCATTATCTTGCTTTGAAGCTTTGAACCTTCTATGTATTTGATGAAATACATAGAAGGTTATGATTTATTTATTTATTTGCATGTGTAATGAATTTATATGAGTTTCTGAAAATGGTGCTCTGTGTTTTACACTGCCACAGGGACTATAACATCCCAACAACAAACCTTTTGTTGTTGTTTTTTGTAAAAAAAAAAAAAAAAAAAAAAAAAAAAAAAAACTGCTCTGATGATTACCTTTTAAGATAAAATGATTGGGGACTAAATTTTAATGCCAATGCACACTAATATATTTCAATTTGTCTTTACCGGTCAAATTCTGGGGACCGTGGATGAACACGGTAGATTTAATAAGCATCTGTTAGCTAGAACTTTCTTCAAACTGAGGTGATAAATTATGGTACCAGTAAGAAGCATTCCCATTTTGGATCCATGATGCTAATGTGTCCAAAGAAAAAGTTTCCATGGAGAGAACATAACAGGAGTTAAACATTGTTACACAAGAGGAACTTTGAAAAGCAACTGTCAAAACAAAGTGTGTTTAATTTAGACACCAATGTATATTGGTGTTGTGAAATATATTTGGGTCAACATAGAAAGCCTAATAAGCTCTGGAATCTTAAAAGTGTTGTGCATAAATGAAAGCCTCAAATAATCAATGAATTAGATTAGCATCTACAAGTAGACGTTTTTCTAAAAACTTCTACTTGTTTCAATTTTTCAACTAACTTTTCAATAAGCTGATAGGTCATTAAACGTGCTCAGTTATTACACCTTAAATTATGTTCTGTAATTCTTTTTTATTGTTAAACACTGAAACTGAGATAATTATTTCTGGTTAATCAAGAACTATATTCATCTCACTTTAAGACATTGTTTCCAGATTGCTTCATTATGCTTTGATTGAAAATACCTTACAATGGGTTACTTTTAGAATGACTTTTAGTTGTTCTCTGTTCAAACTCCAAAGACAACATTATACTTGGTTTGAATCTTAATGTGACAAATATATTCAACATTCTATTGACTGACCTTCATCAATAACTCCTTGCTCTTCATTTGATCGTCCCTGTCCAAGAACAAATAAGCATCAAAGACTTTAGAGGAGGAGCCTGTACCACAGAAATAACACAACCTTGATTACATAATGTGTCTTAACGTTAGAAGTACACTGCATACCAACGGATTAGTGCCTTGTTAGCATCATGTGAGTTCCCATGGTATCTAGGCAACTGTTAGGTTTAATAAAACAAGCGAGTGGTTTAAAAAATAAAGTCAGCTTCATAAAAATATAGAGCTTCACTAGAAAGTAAGAGCTACTAGAAAGCTTTGAATAACATAATTAACTGAAGTGGGATCTTGCTCTACAATTATTTTTGTATAGTACATGCTCTTTGTTTGAAATCACATTATGTAGACACAGAAATGACAAAAATGCATGTTTTTTTTTTATTTTTTATAAATAACAATCAATTTATTATTTTCACAGATTAATGCTTTGCTTAGGTGACCTAAACTCTTTACAAAAGACTTAAGAGTGACTTTGTGACAACTGTTTTAATTAAATATAAAATAATCAATATAGCAATGACAGCTCTCGTCTAAAGATTTGTATTTTATCATCAGTAATTATTATTATGACAGACAAACCCAGCAGCAACCCCTCCCCACTCCTTATTCATCTTTCCACCCAAGACCCCTTAATCCCACCTCTGTCCTCCTCACCCTCCCATCCCCCTGTCTTTCTTAGTAATATAAGCCACCCGCATTCAGCATCAAACTGTCTCAGCAGAGGCAGCTCGTGGACATTCAACCCAGAAACATCCACCCAAAAAGTCTGTGAAACCTAAGAGGCAGCAGATTTATTTATACCACAAAATCAACCTGTGTGAGCACAGAGCTGAAAACAGGTGAGCCACTCATCTCTGTTTATGTGCGACTACGTGTAAAACTATTCTAACAAGAATCAGATTTCTATTTGAAAATAGACTTTCGCTGTTTTATTCTGAGTATTTATATTTCCAAACACTGAAGTCATGAAAAAACTGGACCATCATCTGGCTATATCTATTTTTTAAGTAATATTTATCAATGAATGTTTCAGGGGAAAAGGTTTTTAGTCTAGATCAGTTTAACTAGATTCTTTTGTTTGTTTGGTTTGTAATTAGATGAGTAGCTTTTTTCTATCATAATTCTGATCAACTAAGTACCTTGATATTATGTAACTTCATGAGATAGTGGTCTACAGCACACGCTTCGCAGTTTTCTTTTGTGATTGTCACTTGTTTATATTGAACATTCACTGCTCAGGTTATAACATCCCTGCTATTGAAACTGATGTAATCACAATATTTTGAAATATACTTGTAATCTTGTGATTTTCTAATAATATTTATCAAAATCATTTGCCCTTTCATTGTCATTAACCCTAATAGATAAGCATTCACATAAAATTTAGCTTAGAAAAAACTAAAGTACATCATAAAAAGGATGATGATAATGGTAAAAATGTGCAGTCCCAAATTAATTTTCTATTTCAAAACAGTGCACAAAATACTGTTACACAGCTGAGATTTTGATATTTGAGAGAAGTGTTTGGGATGGAGGGTGTTTGGATTTTATATTTCATAAATTGTGACTAGTTAAAAAGTCGTGTCAATGAAGCAGGACATTTAGGCAAACTTTTAATCTAAACCACTATCCTGCTTTTAGAGTCAGCACTGTACAAACTGCGGCTGCTTTTAAACACAGCCACAGTTTTTGTAAAACGTCACAAAGGTGCAGTATTTTTCTGAGTGTATAAATCTTTATATACTTACCAGTAAAGGTGAAACAGAAATGTAAGAAGTGTTTGAAATATGAATACAGAAAAAACACTATGATAAATGATAAAATCTGCATTGTGCTATTTTTTTATTATATCTAGTGACATTAATGTCCTTTTATTTTCAGATCACATTTTGCTTTCTCAACTCTAGCCAAGATGTGGACAAGAGGCAAAAACTCGGGCCAGTTAGCAACCAGATCATCACGTATAGTAGTTCATTTCCTTATTATCCATATAAATTTCTTCAAGAGTCCACATAAACGTCTTACATGACATGTGACAATATGGTCAGATGAACACAAAGAGTACAAAATATTGTATCAGTGTTGTTATTTCAGTGACAATATTCTGACATTGTGTGATATATATTAATTTATCTCTGTTTATTCAATTCAGGTTTCTCAATGGTTCATCAGTACATTCTACGTTTTAATGAGGTGTCTGGCAACGAGTCAGGTGAATGAGTTAGCTGTTGTGTGTGTTACTTAAATCCACTGTCTGCTTATTACTCATCATTGCTTTAAATTTGCTGTGGATTTTAAAGTCTTGAAGTAGAGACGTGAAAGAGTACCTTAACTGTTTTTGCTCTTGGCATCGCTAATCCCCAGATTGTTGGATACCATGACAGAAATACACATCCATACCCTGACTAGGCAACAGATCTGTTCACGCATGATTAGAATCTTAAATAAACTCATACAGAATATGCTTATTGTAACACATACAAACTATACATGTGTTAACTTTTGTTCCTAATGTTTTGTTTCTCTGTCTAGCTCAGCTTGTTGTGTTTGCTATACAAATTATGAAGTAGAAAATAAAAACAGCAAATAGGACAAAGTGACGATCAGATTTTTTTTAGAATGATTTGGAAAATTAGCAGCTACTAACTTTCACTTTTCCTGTAGAATAAGGAATAGGTCAATTGAGATAAAATGATAGTGGTAGTAAATTAATCTGTAGCTGTCAGCAATAACTTTTTACAAGAGATTATATAAGGTCAAATCCACTACGCTTATTATATGATTGCATGCCTTTGGAAATCCAAAAAGTGTAAATATTTATGAGTCAGGTTTGTAACCTTTAATAATGTATAAAGAATACAATTTGGCTGTGGCAAACAGATGTTAAATATGGTTTATAAATGAGCCTGAAAGAAACAAAAAATTAGCAGAAACCTAAAGTTGCAAATATACACAAGTCATTTTGGCAGTTAAAAATAACACTTTTTCTTACCTTTGAAATAAACTTATATTGATATTAGGAGTCTTTTTTTTTTTTTTAAATGCATTGCATCTTAAAACATAATATATACCATTCAAAACATATAGCTGCCTGCACATGTTAGGAAAACATATATGTGGACTTAAATTATCATGTTTTCTGCTATTTGCTGGCACCATAAAGGAACTCTGTTCAAGTAAGCAAACAAATAAAAAACATTCTTTTTTTCTCATTCATTTAAGAAGAAGGTTGACTTGATTATTGATTTGTTAAAACCCTTTTCATTGAATAATTCTCTCAACATTCTTTTGACTTCATTTAGCTGCAATCCGAAAGAGATCTAAAACCCCTGGAGTGATGATCACACAGTATGCAGCAACTTTACCAGAGGGTCAAAGTACTCCAGACATCCAGTGCAAACCAATGCCACTTGCAGTTAAGGAAGGTTTGTTTGTTTATGTGATGAAAAGTGATGAAGCTTATGTGTTTCATGCAAGTGTTCAGTCATACTAAACTTGCACATGAAATCAAAACAAAAGAAATATATGATTGAGTCATTGTGTTTTAACAATATGCTTTTCACCAAAACAAAGTTGAAATTAAAAAATGCAACAACAAATGAGATCTTTTGAAAATGTCCTTTAGGAAATTTAGCCATTTTCAAGGCAGTGGTGACAGGAGACCCAAAACCAGATGTTTCATGGAGAAGAACGAAAGGTAATCTGGCAGACAAGGAAAAATTCCAAAGGAAATATGATGAATCAACAGGGGAACACATATTAGAGGTAACCAACTGAATGTGTTATAGCATACAGTTTGTCACAAAAAACTAAGCAAAGCAGGAAGGCCTGAAAACACCACAACATACTATGTATATATGCATTTTCAGATTCATGAAGTGTCTGCAGAGGAGGCTGATACGTACAAATGCTACGCTGTGAATGAATGTGGCAAAGCTGTCTGCACCACAACATTAAGCATAATTGATGGTAAGACTGATATCCGAGTTAATATTACTTTAAATTGTACACTGCCTAATGTGCACAATTAAGTAGAAATATAAATTCATATGAACTCATCTGTGATAGCCTGTCAGCAGTTGGCAGCACCTCTGCAATGTGAATGCAAAAGCTAATAATGGAGACTAAAAATTTTTTAAAAAGAGTCTTTAAATGTAAGTTTTAGGATGTAGTGTTTTAAATTGTACTAGTATAGATAATATCGACTAAGAAAGAAAGATATTATTTAATGTCAATGACTTTTTATCTGTTCTTGAACTTTTTTTCATCAAGACATGATTTTTTGTGTGCGGATAGTGAAATCAAACTCAAAATAAATTTGTAGCAAATCATTATTTGAAAACATTCAAATTCAAGAAGAAAGTGAAAACAGAAACTTATTAGTGAGCAGATTCTTTTTTTACATCACTGTATTGAGAAAGTTCAATGTGACTCAAAATATCCATGTTGTGTTAGTGTTGTAGAAATGTTTGGTGCAGTAGTAGAACTTTATATTAAAATAATAATAATAATAATAATAATAATAATAATAATAATAATAATAATAATAATAATAATAATAATAATAATAATAATGAATACAATTAGCAAATGTGTTGCTTCTGACCAGGTTCAACAATTCCTGAAGATTTCAGAAAGCTGTTAAAGAAAAGGTAAGCATTTTAAGCAGCTCAATCCTAGTATGTCCTGATGCAATATTGATTACAATAACAGTGACATTCAATGTTTGCTTAATACTTCAGCAAATCACAGACAGCAGGTGGAGATAACGATGTAACTTTCTGGGATGCGATGATGAATGCTGACAAAAGAGACTACGAGAGCATCTGTTCTGAGTATGGCATAGCAGACTTGAACATGATTCTCAAAAAACTTGAAGAGAAAAGGAAACAGAAAGGAAAAAACAAACAGAAGGTATGAAACTGAATTTATCAAATGTAACGATATTAATGAATGGCAATACATTTTCTCTGAATTTATTACAGCATGTTTTAATGATTACAATGCCAATAAAAAAATACAACCTCAGAACATTAGCTGTAAACTATTTCACCCAGTCAACAAAACATGTACTGCTGCCACAGCTGCCAAATTTCAATTAAGCTTGTAGAGAGAAAAGTTTAGCACCTATTTAAGGACCAGAAGTAATGGCCCGATTTGGATGTAATTTGGTACTTCTGCACGACCAGAGGTGAGAATATAGCAGTGGTCGACAAAGCAGCTCTCTGGAGTGTGGTTAACACATAAAATAAAATCACTTCTTTCCCCCTGAAAACCGAGGAGAGATCTACAAGGTTTGCTGGAGCAGAGCGTGCAGGATTAGTAAAAGGACAGACACACACTCTTCAACATCTGTTTATCTTCATGCAATCTGGAATCATGCAATTTCATCCCTGAAATGCTGTACCTAAAACTGCAAAACCGTTTCCAATAGCTTTTCATTAACTGAACTGACATTCCGAAATCCTCCTCAACCTCCACTCATAACCATGCTATTTATTACCTTTGATAAGGACTGGTGAAACTTATTTTTGCATTTTAATTGCCTGTAATTCTTTTCCTCCATTCATTATATTTTTGCGTGCAATTTCTTCTAAACAAAGCATGTAGTGAAAATCAGGGTCATTGAATCATTTGATACATAAGATGCTTGCATGAGGCCAACAGAGCAATAAAACTTAAAATATGTAAAGTTGATCATTTAACATGACTAAAATGCAATTCTAAATTAAAATGTAATTTACTATTTGCTGTAGTCATTGAATGATTACGATTCAAATCTGTTGCAAAGTTTTTCTAACTCGGACATCAACCCAGAGTTCTGTTTTCTATCCCAATCCAGTGTCATGTTTCAAAGTGTTAACATGTGGATGCATCCAATAAACATGTTTGTGCTTGGCGAAGATGGGGATTTTAGATTAAACACAAACTACCAAATGCTTTTAACTCGTGTGCTTCTTCACTTATGCAGGATATTATAATTTCCTATGACAATGACGCTAAAAAACAGGACACTCAGAGTCTTGGGAAGAAAAACTACATCAGAAACGAAGGCACGGTGCAACATGACACGGAGATTTATATTGGGGATGTTGAAGAAGCTAACCGCCACAACAGGCATCTAACTCTAGTTAATGCTGAAAAGGACCTGCTCCTCACAGAGTTCAAAAGTAAGTTAAAAAACAAAACGAGTTTGACACTGTTGAGAATTTTAAAAATTTGTAATTGCTTTCTTGCATAGTCACAATATATCAATACGGACCATTAATGACTGTTGATACATGTGACAAGTTGAACTGAATGAGTTCAATTTCTTAAAGTGCCATTTTCCCTCTAGTTTCCAATGTGGATTTTGTGATCAAAATTCAAGAGATTAAAGCTGAAGAAAATGATGATGCTCTCTTTGAGTGTGTGCTAACACACCCTCTACCTAAGATTACATGGATGAGAAAAGATATCCTCCTGGAAGATGGGGAGAAGTACAACATAACTGTGTCTGACAACAAACTCATCCACCGGCTGCTCATCAGGGACTGCACAAAACTGGACAAAGGAATCTATTCTGCTGTAGCAGGGATTATTTCCTGCAGTGCCTGGCTGGTGGTAGAAGGTAACATTCTATTATACAGGACAATCCATTAACAGACGCCAATGTGATGTGGTCGGTGATTGGCTGAAAATGAGTAACGTATTCGCTGTACTTAACATGCTTGCAGATCAGCGGAACCTGACAGGTGATGCTAAGAAAACTATCCGCAAAACTGCAACGGCTGCAGGGGTTCAGGCTGACCTGGAAAAAATGGCCAAAGAGCAGCAAATAAAAATCCAAGGAGAAATGGAGAAGATTTTAAAAGCTGTCAAAGAAAAATACTCAGAAGCAGAAAAACTGAAAGGAGAAATACTCACTGGTGGAGACAACTGTGGAGGAAATGATAAGACAAGTAAAACACAGAGGAAAAACACAAAAGATGGCATTGTGACAACATTTGAGGATTCTGGGGATATAATAGAAGATAACCTAAAGAAGAAAAAACTAACCAAAGGTCAAGTTGGTTATAACATAATGTCAGGTAAAGTCTGTTTTTAACCTAAAAAATCCAGTTCCACAACCTGCTAGAAACAGAAATGGCTTTTTAAGAGAACTACACAAAGTATTGTTAGAAGTATTTACTTTACTAGATTTAATTCATGCTTACAGAAGGCTCAGGTAAGATTAACTGGTTTTCTTTGTTTAAAGAGAGGAAAAACATGAACGATGGTGCTTTAACAACATTTGAAGATTGGGATGTGACAAGAAAAGGAGAGCAAATGAGAGCTGAGGACCCAAAGAAGGAAAAACAAAGCGCAGGTCAGTCTGGTTTTTACCTGATGAATCCAGTCCCACAACCTGCTATAAGTGCTGTTAAGAGTTCTGTTTAGGACAAAAACAAGTTATCCTCTATTTCAATTAACTGGATTTAGATCAGGGATATGTAGCTGTTAGATGCCTAATTTGAAAACAACTGCGTTTAAAGAGCGATCAGTCACATGAACTTCTGAAGTATATTTGTTTAAACGATTGAACCAGAAAGACTTAAAGAAAAAAAAAGACCAGATCTGCCAATAACAACAAGAACATAGTGATGCATTTCATTTTGAATATTAGTAACTTTTACTTTACATAACACAGCTAATTTGCATAATTTGCCTCTCACATTTACTGTTCATTAGATTCTATTGAAAGAGAGCCTTTTAAGGACAGTCAGGACCCTGGACATGGGAGTAATGTTTCAGACATACGGCAAGATCAAGAAACAGAGCATGATGTAACCGGTGAGAAACATCTCATAAAAAGTAGAACCGCTCCAGAACTAGCAACATAAAAATAGCTCACTTTTTATGGCATTTTCCTCTTGAGTGTGCTTTGGGAAAAGTCCTTAAATATGCTTATATTATTGGTTTGTGTCTGTGCAGAGTTCATAGATAAATGGGATGATGTTGTCCAACAGCTGAATCAGTTGAGAGGAAATAAGAATTGCAATAAATCAGCAAGAAACAAAGAGAAAACAAATAATGGAGACTGGAAAGAACAGGCGTCAGGTAAGAACGGACATTAATATTAAAAAACTGACATATCTTTCAAATCACTATATGAAGATGAATTTAAATAACAAAATTCCTTTTAGATTCCACTCTTGTAAGAACTGATAATCCCAGCCTTTTTCAGCCAATGAGAATTGACTGTATTTTACAGCCAAATGGAACTGCAATATTTTTTGCATGTGGATAACTTTTTGAAATAATATCTGACACACAGATTCAAATGGAGAAGTAAGTGATGATGAAGTAAACACTGAGGAGACCAAGGACTCTGCTGACCAAGGAAAGTACCAACAAAGTTTAAAGCAAAGCAAAAAGTCTAAACATGCAGTCAACGGTAAGAAGTACATTTACTGCATAAAATTGTTGTTTTGATTAAAGGTGGCAGAGCTTTGGACCTTTGGAAATAATATGCTCTAAGCACCAGTGCACACTTTGTTACTGTATGAGTAAAAAGTAAAATGTATCAGCCACTTTTATTAACATGAAGTCAAAACGTCTAGGATTTGCCATATTTACAGAAGTAAGAGAGCTATATCTTACCTAATCTGCCAAGTGGATTGAAAAAATAGGCAAATAAAATGTATTTGTGATTTTTAAAAGGCAAGTGTGTGTTTCCTGGAGAGCATGGTGAGGGTGACAAGACTGAAAATGTGAACCACTCTGTCAACCATACAAAGCGTAAAAGACAAGGCCTTCTGGTTACAGATTCAATTATTGGTGAGTAATCAATTAGTTACATCCTGTAGGTTTCTCTGTACATTTCTTTGTGTGTTTTGGTGAACGCTCATCAGTCCACAGTGCACATGTTCCTTTTTTCTACTTTTAACACATCAATTTTAAGTGAACCAAATTTACTTTTTGGTTGATGTATCCAAACCACTAAGAGGTATTATGTTTAATTGGGTCATAATGTTATGCATTGTCAGTATATGTGCTTGAAAGAAAAGATATACAGCAACAAATATTTCAGTAACTTCAATTTCTTATTACATGATGATTTAAAAATAAACACCTCTGTCTTTAGATCCTGGCGTTCAGTTTATCTGGGGTTTATCAGATGTCGATGCAATCATCCGTGAGAGTGCTGAGTTAATGTGTAAGCTCAGCAGAGAAGACTGTGAGGGAGTCTGGTTCAGAGATGGAAAACAGGTTCGTCATGAAGGTCAAATTCATCTTTTTTTGCCTCAGAGTAGTTGTCAGTTTATATTGTTTTGTTTCTTAGCTTAAATACTGTCCATTGCTATGCTTGAGATATTTTATGTGTTAAATATTAAACCCCAACAGATTTACCCAGATGATAATGTCTCCATCACTATGAATGGACCCATCCATAAATTAGTGATAATGAAATGCAGCGAGGACAACTCTGGAAAGTACCGCTTTGAAGCAGATGGTCGTAAGACAGAGGCAATGCTGAGCATTCGAGGTTTGTGTATTCATCGAGGAATTAAATAAATTATTAACAATGTCAAAGAACTAAAATTATCTAAACTGGATTGATATTTTTAGATCCTCCAAGGTTTGACCCAGAAGACCTCAGTGCTTTCACCAGGCCTTTGGCAGTTAAAGTGGGACACAATGCCATCTATAAACTCCAGTTCATTGGCCACAAACCTATAAAAGTTCAGTGGTACAAAGATGGTGATGAGCTGAAAGATGACAATAGTACAATGATAGAAAGATCTGCGAGTCACACTCGCTTACTCCTGAGCAGATGCCAGAGAAGAGACACTGGAGAGATCAAGATAAAGATAAAAAATGACCATGGCTTCACTGAGGCAGTGTCACAGCTTATTGTGCTTGGTAAGTGACTTGTAACAGTTTAGACGTCAATGAGTGGATCTACTTTTTTAATATGAAGCAGATTCCAGATGTCGGGTAATTTAGGTTAAAATTATATGAGCAGGCTATTAACATGGTATTTTTGGAGGGTCAAAGTGAGGTTTCTAAAACTTGAACGAGACTTTATCAAAAAACTTGTCATAAACAAATGGCAGGTCACGCAGGAGTAAATTTCACTGCTAATTGTTTCTAAGACTAAAAGTCAGAAGTTAGTTTGTCATGAGTCAAGCAATGTTTTCTTACCAGTAATTCAGTAGAATGTTAAGTAATTGACTAATTGCTGCTTATAAATGTATTATTTCTGGAAAATATGGCTATATCTGCTGTAGATGTCCTTTCTACAGCAGAATGCATTAATTGAATGTTAGGCCATCTGTCCTGTCACAGATCTGAAATGGTAGCTCTTTGACTAATACATTGTTTTCTTACAGTTTGGTCCCTTGATTTGATAAAAAAGAAATGTGTCCCAGAACTAACTCTGCATATTTGCCTTAACAAAATGCAGTTTTAATCCCTTATCCATAAGCTGTGAAGAGAAGTCATAAAGCTTTTTTATGATTCAGACAAGCCATCTCTACCCCTGGGACCTGCAGAGGTTACTGAGAGTTCAGCCTTATGCATTGAATTCAAGTGGCGTCCCCCAAAGGATGATGGTGGCTCACCAGTGACTAACTACATATTGGAGCGTCAGCAAGTGGGACGAAACACCTGGAAGAAAATGGGTGAAATACCAGGTGTGCCCATCTACCGGGACACAGATGTGGACCGTGGAAGAAAGTACTGTTACCGCATCTGGGCTGTAACTTCAGAGGGAATGAGCGAAGTGATGGAGACGGATGAAATGCAAGCTGGAAAATTTGGTAAGTCAAAGCAATGTTAGTGATGTTTGTGAAATGTGCTGAAATCTGAAAAGAATTCCAGCAGTAATTAGAAAAGAACCTTAGTTGCATCTAAGTAAATATTTAGCTTCATGTAATTTATGTCTTGTTTCTGAACTCTTCAGCTTTTCCAGGCCCTCCAGCACCTCCCAAGGTAGTCAGTGCATTCAATGACTGCATCAACCTTTCATGGTCTTCCCCATCTAGCACAGGAGGGTCACGTCTCCTGGGATATATTTTAGAGAAGCGCAAGCAGGGAAGTAATCTTTGGACTTGCGTTAATGCACCAGATGAAATAATAAAAGGTATTCTTAAAAATGTACTTACAGCATATGGAAATGAGTGTCTGCAAATGAGTATGTCTGTTTTATTATTTCATTTTTGTTTGCTTTAAAATGACTTCTAGAGAAAAAGTATGCCGTGACGGATGTTGTGGAAGGTATAGAATATGAGTTCAGAGTTTGTGCCATAAACCTCTCAGGAGCTGGTGAATTTAGCAACGCATCAGAATTTGTTTTCGCAAGGGATCCTAAAAGCAAGTATTAGAAAATATTTTTAAAGAACTGAATACGATAAAGAAAGTGCATGCAATGAAAATACTAATCATATTAATCCTATATTTGTCTAGAGCTTCCAGGTAAAGTAACAGGCCTGAAGGTAACAGAAACATCGTACACCAACATGGTTGTGACTTGGACAAAACCTGAAGACAAACCAGGCATACAGGACGAAGCTAAAGGATATTTTGTGGAGATCCGCCAGGCAGATTGCACAGAGTGGTGCCGCTGTAACAGCAGCCCCATTGTCATGACTTCCTTTAATGTGAAAGGCCTTAAGTCTATGGAAATGTATTGGGTGAGAGTCATTGCTATAAATGATGGGGGAGAAGGCACACCTGAGGAGCTGCCAAACTATGTCCTTGCAATGCCTTTGCCTGGTATGTCAACAAAAAGCAATAATTTACAGTGCATTATTTCTACTGTTCTGATGCTTTTAATTTTTGCTTATTCTGTTTTAGTCTAAATATAAACTAAAACTGATTTTGTTGTTCTCAATAAAGTGAGACCAAGGTTCACAAACAACAAGATGAAGAGTTTCATGGTTGTGAGGGCAGGAAACTCTGTCAGGATAACTGTTAACTTTGAGGTAAGATCTGAACAAAAAAAAATATATATATTTTTTTATAATTAGCATGTTCGCTTATAACATATTGTACCTTGCAAAAGTATTCACATCCCTCAATCATTTTCACATTTTGTTCTGTTACAACCCTAAACGCCAATGTATTTAATGAGGATTGTGTGTAATAGATCAAGGAAAAGTATAATTGTTCTCGATTTTGGCAAAGAAAAAAATTATGTAAAGTTTAAAAAAATTGTAAAGAAAACACTTTGTAGTGATGTCTTACTTCATTTGTAGCTGTGTTATGTGGTATACTTCTGATTCTTGATCACAAAATACCTCAAGCTCAGACAGATTGAAGATTTTTTCTTAAGATCAGTTTTTAAGTCTTGACTTAAAGACTTAATTTTGCTCTTCGTGGGCATATTCATTGTTGCACATGGATATGATTTCATGTTAACCATGCTATAGTAGCTTTGGGTTTATGTTTATGATTGTTGTCCTGGTGGTATAGGTGAACATCTGCCTCAGTGTTAAGCAATCTGTAGGCTCTTAAATGTTTTCCTCAAAGACTATTCTAAATATAACTACATCCATCTTTGCATCAACTATTTTCTGTCACTAATAAAAATATGTACCACCATACAGATTAGGTTGCCAGGGTGGTAAATAGCTATTATCGATAGCCTTTTAGTTACATCTTTGAGGATTACTCTCTTTTCCTGGCTAGTCAGTTTAAGTGTATGGCCATATCTTTGTAGGTGTACACTTGTGCAATATTATTAATTGAATGCCGAACTGAAAAGTTATCCAACATTCAAACTGAGGATATTGTTTTTACCTAATTCTACTCAGACTTTACTACAACTTTACCCCTGCCTCTTGTGTTCCGTAGTCTTCACATTGTACAGATTGTACACAGTCTAATTGCAAATGCATGGCACACTTTATAGATTAAGAATATTTTTTTCTCTCATGCTTTACAGTAATGCTCTACTTTGTGTTGATCTATCACTTAAAACCCCTATAAAATAAAGTCTCTGCTTGTAACATGACAAAAACAGAAAAAAGTTTAAGAGTATCAAAACTTTTGCAAAATGTTGTATAATCATGTTTTTTTTATAAACAGGCATCCCCGTGGCCAGAAATTACATGGTTAAAAGACAACGTGCCAGTGATGAAGCGTGTTACAATCAGTAACTCTGACAGCTCATCTCAGCTGCTGATTCCCACCTCTGAGCGTTCAGATTCGGGCATCTACTCTGTCTTGGTGAAAAACATTGTTGGACAGGAAACTTTCAGTACAGAGGTTAGAGTAACAGGTAAAACTATATCTTCAGTGAGTTTTGGCTTATGTGCATGACTTCAGTTATTTAAGGAAAACTCTGTGTACCCAGATGATCCAAAGCCTCCTGGACCAGTGGAACTGGAAGAAAGTGTTCCTGGGACTGTGACTGTGATCTGGCAACCTTCTCCTGATGAGAAGCGTGATGATCGTCTCCACTATACCGTGTCTAAACTGGAATCCATCAAGCACACATGGACCACAGTGGCTGATAGGCTCTTCAATAACAGGTTCACAGTTTGCAACATTATGCAAGGGAGGGAGTACCATTTTCGAGTGTATGCCAAAAATGACATGGGTATATCAGCACCCTCAGAATCCCCAACCTGGGGGATGGAAAAGAAGAAAGGTGTGTTATTTAAATCTTCTGGTTCAAATGAGTTAACTTTAAGAAAAACACACTAACTCTGTCTCTAATCTCCTGCAGAAAAAGTGGTGATAATCGAACCAACCAAAAAGGACTGCGATCTGCGATGTGCTCCAACTTTCATTGTACCTTTGAAGCCTCAAACTGCAACAGTAGGCTATGAGTGTTATATGAGCTGTGCAGTGAAGGGAGACCCTGCAGCTCGAATCACGTGGTATCGAAACCACGTCAGCATAAACACAGATACCAACTACTACATCTCCAACACATGTGGTGTCTGCTCCTTGCTGATACTTCATGTAGGTCCCAAAGACATAGGAGAGTACAAAGTCGTTGCTGAAAACAGCTTAGGACGAGCTGAATGCTCCACAGCGCTCAGTGTCAGAGGTAAGACTGAAACATGGCTGCACTTGCATTTCACGTAAAAAATACACGCTAGCATGCTAGGTGGTTCTGATGTCCTTCCCAAATGTTTCCCTTTTTTGGAGCTATAATCTGCATTGACAAACAAGCTGAAATATTTCCTGTGAGGGGTTGCAAAAATGCTCAAAAACTAAGGACATATTTTCCTATTAACAGCTCTCTTCAGTCTCTTCAACTTATAGTTGTATTCAGGTCAAGACTGGCAACTTTCTGTCAGAAGCCTGAAGGTTTTAGCACATTGTGCCATGTTTGTGCCAAACAAATTTGTTTCAGCAAAATTGATTGTTTGTCTTTAAGAATACACTTCCGTCTTACCACCGTTTCTCATAGCCCAATGATGACAGGTTTTTTACTCACTCCTACCTAGCATAAGCTTAAATGTGGTGGTAACTTTTTTAACACAATCTTACGCGTAGTTATATGAAGATGGGCATACTTGTGCAACCATTTTATTTAAAGTTTCTTTTTTTCCCTTTAAACAGTTTTAGATTTTTAAAAAAAAATTGGTTGTACAGGTATTGTCTCACATTGAGGGTACAAAGGTTCTAAAATTTATTTTGGTTTAAATTTTTCATGTCATTAAAAACTAGTATTTTAACAGGATTATGTAAACTTTTCATATCAACAATAGATTCGAACTAGTAAATGTGAGTTAAATATGGTGTTATCTGTTTCATTATACAGAGTGAAGAAGTTGAAGACACCGATATTCAAAGGTCATCTGTCCATCATGGGAAGATGAGAATGGCTGTGATACACTGAAATAATGTGAATTCAATTCTAGCTTTGGAAATAAAGTCATTTCAATAGTAAAGCTTTCAATTTGTGACATTCTGTGAATTAATGAATATTTTCAATCATAATTTATTGTCTTGCCTGTTGTCTTTTATGTATGTAATTTTTCAAATTCAGTGGCCCATTGCCTCAGGAATATTTTTAATAAGATTTGTACCTTTAACAATACAGTAACAAAATCTCTCCTTTGTTTTTGTGTATCCTAAAGAGATTTGTTTTTAGTCCAAAGGAAAACTTTGTAAAACATTCAGAAAGCCTGAACTTCACTTTAATAACTTCTGACCTTTTAATAGAGTAAAGTCTACACCTAAATCTAAACAAAAATCTGAATTGAAAATTAACGTCCACATGCTGTCTTCCTAATCTGACTGAACATCAGGTATGTTGCACGAGGATGGGTAAAAATTTCAGCCACAGGATTTAAAAGGCAGATGTATGACATGAGTATGACATATCAAAAGGTAATATTTGTGTGTTGCAAATTTTGCATACAGCAAATTCTACATTTAGCTTCTTTCACTTAGACATAGTCTTTGGAAACACAGTTGTTGGCCTGTGTTAGCCTTTCTCCGCTCTGTGATCCACACTGCATATTGCTCTTCAGCCTGTATGGCTGAGATTCCCATAGATCAGATGGCAGCAAAACCTGCAGCTAATTTGTATCAGACATTATTTTGTAAGAGTTCTTCATATTTTAATTGACTAAATTTATATTGAAAATTAATTTAAAAAAACTTGGAATTTAGGACTAAAAACAATCATGTTTTAGTCCAAATACTGTGACTTACACTAAATTTTAAAAGGTCCTTCAAAATAAAATATGAAAAACCAATGGGAAGACAGTCTGTTCACAGTTATTACTAATAAAGATTAAAATATTATATATTTTTTCAGCTGTGCAGTATTTTATATATATTTTTTTTTTTGATTCTCAAGCGAATAAATGTCTACTTTCAAAGGTCATAGAGCTCGCATGTTGCGCTCATAAATAGCGCCATATTCACCGTGAGCAGTGCGCGTGGCGGGCTGCCGTGGCGGGGGGTCAGCCACTCCCAGTGCCAGCCAGGCCTCACGCCTCCCCCCCTTCATTCCGAACGGACAAAATCACACCGCTCTATCACGCCTCCTTTTCTTCGTCCGACTCCTCTGTGCAGCTTATCGGTTCCGCTGCGGGCAATTAGCCCCGGTCCGTTACCACAGCGTCTGAAGTTAATCGGGGCTCTCGTCTCTGTTTGACCCGCAGGCTGTTTGGATATCACCTCTGTGCCAGACTGGAACATAGTGTCCTTGACATAAAGGCGAAGAATGACAGCCAAGCACCGAAAAGGGAAAAGCAACCTCAAACAAGAGGATAACTTTTTTAAAAGTGAGCTCTTGGAAACAGAAGTTCGCCCTGGTGGGAAGAACCACACTCCTCTGCTGGTTTTAGTTTCGGTCGTTGTGATCGGCTGGGTCGTCGGTGCATGGTTCTTTTTCCAGCAGCACTTAACTTTAACTGACCTAACAGACAACGTCATGGGCATTCAGGTGAAAATAGCCAAACTGCAGTCTTCTCACGAGGAGCTGAGGCTGTCAAATACAAAGGTAAAAACTTAATATAGTTAAAGTCTCTGCTGGAGCCCTGCTTGCGGACCGGATCCGACTTGTCTTTAATAATGACCTATTTAATGACTGAGCTGCTGTTTAAAATAAATGTTTCTGAAAATAGAAGAACAGCCCTTAGGCCTCTTTACAAGTTTTAAGCTGCAGTGAAGAAAGCTAAAATATGTAGGACTATATCAAGTTTCAAAATGCCGGGAGTTTGCGTGAGCACAAAACGCTATTTCCAACAGACACACAGCTGTTGATGTTTGTTTCAGACCAATAAGAAGACTGTAGGCTGTTTTACCCAGACTTTTTATCAAATCTTTATATTGTCAAAATTGTCAATGGAAATAATTCTACTACATTATTAAACAGAACAACAAGCCTAAAGCAGGGCAGAAGATGCACAAACTTCATAAACAAGACAGCGACGTGCCAAGACTATATTTAGAGATGGATTTCTGATACCAAACAACATTGTTTGAAAACTTGTGTGCAGAATGTGTGAGTAACAACTAATCAGAAAGTTGGGACATAAAACATTTTGTATTATTAAAATAATACACAATGTTAGAATATGCATATATACGGTAGTAGAATCTACCAGCTATGTTGTGTCATGGCTGCTGCAGGCTATATTTCTCTGTACTATGAGTAGTCCAAAGGAAAGACCTCTCTGTGGAAACTTTGCATGCATGAGGCTCAGTCTTTTCAGCGAGTTTACTCTGTATGAACAGACTTGGGAATTTACACATTTTCAGGTACATGTTCATCCATGTTTTCAAAAATTGCAAAGTTTGTTTTACCATGACCCAGATGGTCTCTATGAACCAGTTTTTTAGAGTTTGGTTTTGTGACTAGTAGATTCAACTCAAGAATAGCTCATCTAACAGCAAGCTGAATACATTACAGCAAGGCTGCCCTCTGGTCCCAAAGTAACAAATTATTGATCAAGGCAGTGTAAAGCTCCTTTATAGTTACAATACATTTCTTCACAATTTAACATGTATGAACAGTAAATATGAACTGTTTTGCTCTGATCTATTAAGTTGGACACAACTAAAACTTATTTTGAATGGATCTAATGGAGCAAATTTGTGATCTGGCACAAATCTGAGTTTTGAAGTCTGCAAACAAAATTTTAAAGTGGCATATCTGTCTTCTGAAGGAGTTCATTTGAATTTATTTATTTTTTGCTTCGTTGAGTTTACATTACACAACACAACAACTCTCTAAAATCTTCAACTGCTTTCAACTCTCTTCTCGTTTCCTTAGCATTCTTTTTAGCTATGATGGTTGATGAAACTTTATGTTTTAGTTCTTTAAGACTATGTGTCTCTTTCACTGCAGCAACATGTTTCAGAGAACGTGAACACACGACTGGCTTCGTTAGAGGAGTCTTATGCACTGATTCAGAAACAGGTGGGCATGGCCTTGGCTACGGCTGAGCAGCTGAAGACGTCTGACCTCCCGGCTCAGGTGCTGTCTTTGCACACTGAGATGAAAACCCATCTGGCGGAAGTGCAGCAAGCCACCGTGTCTCTGGAGCAACTGCGCCAGCTGCAGAGCATGCTGACGGGGAAGAGCGTGGAGTTTGAGGACATCAGGATGCAGATGGAGGGTTTGGCTGCTCTGAGCAGTGAACTGTCCCACAAGGTTGAGGACTTGTCTTTGAACTTTGCTGAAGCTGAATCAAAGATGGAAGAAAAGATTGCCCAGATTACCACAATGACTGCTACCTTGGATGGACAGACCAGTGAGGTGTTGAACCTGAAAAATCAGCTGGACACTTACCAGACACAGCTGGTGGAAACGGCTAATCTCAGGTAAATTCTGGAAAAAAAGAGTGCAGCTTTTAGAGAACTTGAGAAATCTGCTCCCTTCCTGTCACCCAGAACTTTATCGACTTAGTCAAAGCCTTCTTTTCTATCACAGTGCTTGATTTGCTTATTTCTCTAGTCCAGTGGTGTATTCATGTTATGAGGCTGCCCTGATCTTCGTAAGCACTTCTGTGGTGCAGAAGAGTTTTGAAGTTGATTTGCTTGCCTTACTTTATCGTGTTTGTTAAATGAGCAGTTTTGGAAAATGACATTTTATGACTCAGATTTTTAGAAAGTGTAGTCTATTATCACCAACACTGATAACAAGTCTAATAATCGAATTCTTGGATCTTTCAGAGCGTTCCTTGAAAGTAAAGAGTCCCAGCTGTCTCTGAAGGCCAGAGAAGAGGAGCAGGTAAGCAAAGTATATTCCAGTATGGATAAATATAGCCTGCCCTCTATTTCAAGATACTCATCGTAGGAACACAGAAACATAATACTCAAGTAATCATTAGAAGAGCCAGTGTACGCTTGTGCTTTTGTGGTTCTCCTTTTTTATTCTTATTTGGCACTGATGCAGTTCCATGAAAAAAAAATGTTCATACCCGTTGAGCTTTTACTATTTGTCACCTCACAATCATAAATGTCAATGCACTATTGGGATTTTTGATTACAGTCCAACACTAAGTGGTGCATAATAGCCAGAAATAAACAGGGTTTTCAAACATTTTACTCATGCTCTTCTTTAATGTGGCTTTCATGAAAAAATAGAAAGATTTGCTGAACAAAAGCCATAAATGGTTCCATTTGTAGTTTGTGACAAGGTGAGGACACAGCAAATCTTTGAAGAAATCCTTTTCTTTTCTTTGTAAAGAAAACAAAAATATTGTTCTGGAAACAATAGACTCGAGGGCTACATAGAAATGCACACCACACTTCATTTGTAAAGAAAAAAAAGACAAAATGGATATTCTCAAGGGGTCCAAATACATTTTACGAGTACCTTTAGTCTGTACAAGCAAACAGTGTTGTTTTAAATTGGAGATGAATCAGATTCCTGCTCATATAAACATGCATACCTTACTAATTTAGCAAATTTTACAGTTCCAGAAACGGTTGGCTTTTAGCAGATTAACCTTGAGAATTATACCAGAACAGGCTTGACTCACACAGAGACATCTTCCATGGTCTCCTTACTATTTCTGTACTCAGCCTGCAGGGAGACGTTAATGAGATTTTTATGTCATTAATTTGCGTAAAATAATTGCTTGGTATGGCTTCACATTCAAACTACAGTCAAATATCATTTCTGAGTCATTACAATCCCATCTTTTTGGCCAGGTGTTTAGGTGCTTGTCATCTGAAGTAACACTGCTTTTGTCTTGTCTTAGGTGGTAGACCAAATACAGCCTCCTGCTGAGTATCTTGAAAGGAAAGAGGTAGATGACACTGAGGAAAAAGCGGTGGCCGAGGATGAAGAGGTAACTGATGAAGAAGAATTGGCTGCAGCTGATGATGATAAAGACAAAGCTGCTGAAGCTGCTGTGGAGGAAATGGCAGCTGCAGAAACTGAGGAGGAAGAAGACATTATGGCAGCTGAAGAAAACCAGGTAGCTGAAGCAAATGAGGGACAAGTAGACAATGCTGGCACAAGTGAAGAAGAAAAAGAGTCTGCAGAACTTGATGAGAAGCAAATAGAGGAGGAAACAGAACCTGATGAGGAAGAAAAGGGAGTTGCAGGACATGATGAGGAAGAAGAGGCTGCAGAACATGATGAGGAAGAAGAGCAGGCTGCAGAACATGATGAGGAAGAAGAGGATGCTGCAGAATGTAACAAGGAAGAAGAGGCTGCAGAACATGGTGAGGAAGAAGAGGAAGCTGCTGAACATGAGGATCAAGAGGAGGCTACCAAAATCGAGGAGCAATTGGAGGATGTTGTCAAATCTGAGGAGCAAGTAGAAGAGGCTGCTGAACCTGAAACTGAAGACCAGGCACCTGCTGAGGAAGAGGAAGCTCCCACAACTGAGGAAACAGAAGAGGTACCTGCAGCACCTGGAGAGGAAGACACAGAAAAAACTCCAGAAGACGCACTTCCTGCAGCTGAAGATGGACAGGAAGTGTCTTCAAAGAAAGAATCAGGAGCGTCTTTGCAACAGGAAGAATATGCAGCAGCAGATGAACAGCATTCATCTCCTGTGGAGCAGAAAGACAGAGAGATGGAAGAAACTGCTACTGAAGAGGAGGGAAATGACACAGAGCACAAAGAGTTGGAAGAGGAGGGAAGTGACATGGAGCGCGAAGAGTTGATTGCTGGGTCAGAAAGCAAGACAGATAGTGAAGAAAAGGTACAGGAAGAATTGACTGCCCTAGATGAAAAACAAGAGACAGAAACAGAGGAGATTAAAAATGACAAAGTAAAAGAGATGACTGAAGAACACCAAGAACTACCAGCTGAAGAGGAGCCACAGGAGGCAGAAGAAGACGAGTTGTCGGAAGAATTTGCTTTTCTAGAAAATAAATGAAGCAAGTAAGAAAACCACTTTTGTGTTTGATAAAGGAATTTATTGGACTCAGTGAGTTGAAAATCTAATGTGTTGTAATATTATTCACTTCTTGAACATGTTCATATTTATCATGTTAGGTGTCCAAATGAATTGTTTTTTGTGACAGACCAACAGAGAGTACGGTTGAATGTGAATTGGAAGGGAATAAATGAGGCTTTCAAAATAACATTTTTATAAGTATGCCATTATCTTATTACATTTAAAAATCTTCTTAAGTCAATCTACAAATTAAAAGTTTTGTACTAGCTCTTTAGAAAAATTGCTCAAGGAAATTCAGAATTTCAGCTTTTTTTGGAAACCACTGAAGCCTTTGAACAGCAATTCTGAGATCTTGCCTTATCTTTTCCTTTGTATTTGGCTCCGTCCATCTTCCCATGAACTCTGACCAGCTTCCCTGAACCTGGTGAAGGAAAAACATCCCCACAGCACCATGAAACAGGGCTTCTAATGACTTTCCTTCAAAAATGTCAAGTTTTACTTTTGTCTTCATGATGATTTTTATTCACCGGAGTTCTCTAACAGAACTCTGATACCTTCACTGAGCAGCTGTAATATTATTGAGATTAAATTGGATAATACTGACTATTTATTTAATAGATGATCCCTGCAAGCAATTACTTTAATTGGATGTGCTTTGGCTATATTGGAGTCAAGGGAACATAAATGCAAGGTCACCCTTTTAATTAATTAATTTTTTTTTTTTGTACAATATTGAAAACGTTTTGTTTTTTGTTGGTCTGTCACTTAAAATTGACTAAAATGACAAACAATGAAAATGTTTGGGTGTGAATATATTTGTGGTAAGACAGACACTGAGACTACTTTTGAGAAGCCTTCTGTTTCATTTCTTATGTAATCTGATCTTTGTTAAAGGGTGTGGCTGATAATTCTTTTTGTTGTTGTTGTTGTTGGTATGCTGAAGAAATCCACCAAGAAGAACGGGTGGACTGTCTACCCCAGGACAAAATGCTGTGTGTTTTTTTTGTTTGTTTGTTTTGTTTCTTTTTTGTTTTGTTTGACAGATGACATTTGGAAAGCAGACCAAATCAGAGTGCACTGGGCTGGAGTTTTAAGTGAAACTAAAAACATCAAAAAGATGAAATTTAGTTTTTTGTTTGTTTTTTTCATCTTTACCTCTATAACAATGTCAAAAGCCTTAATTCATAACAGAGTCACCTTTTCAAAGAAAATGACCCACTCTACCTAAGTCCCACTTTTCCCATCCTGCCTCTGCACAAACTGAAAGATTTAACCAATTAACATAAGAAGCAATAGCATAAGCTTTTTCAGTGCAATACAATTTCATGCGGCTTTTTCTCTATAATTCAGCTGACAAAGTGGGAGTTATCTATTATATGGATTCATTACACACAACATCATGTTTTGCAAGCATTTATTTCTGCTATGTTTTATAATTATGTCTTACAACTAATAAGAACTCAAAATCAAATCCCATGTCCTGGTTACGCTTGTTGAAGCTCTGCCAAACTCTAATGGGTTTGCATCACTGTCCTCTCAAGACTACTTCCCATGTTGTTTGTGCACCTTTTTTAACCACATTTCTTCCCTTTTATTCCGTTTTCTTTTAATAACCATTAATATAATGAACACAGTGTAAATATTTATGCTGCATTAAAGGATTAAATACTTGAAAAATATCAGTAAAATTAGTTTAATAAAATTGTGGAATTAATTGTAAAGTATTGACATTAAAATTATATATATATATAT
>CAEGAD010086383.1:0-11106 GCA_903067055.1 Poeciliopsis paucimaculata | reverse complement strand
AAAAAAAATATAATATTTATTAAAAAAAAAACTTTTTTCAAAAAAAAATTTTTTTTTTATTTTTAAAAAAAAAATATCACAACATAACAAACCCCCCCCCCCCCCCCCCCCCCCCTCACATCCAGAATGAAATACACTTTTATTATGCAATTGAAAATTGTTTTCTTTTCATAACTTCTTACATCCCAGCTGACTTATTTTTTGAATATCATACTGAAACTGGAAAAATCTAAATTTAGGCCTTCTTTACTTTTTAACATCAATCACCATCTGGAAAAAGACAGAATCAGAATCTTTTTAATGTGATGTGATGGCAGCTGATCAAAGCCAATCAAGCTTCTCCAAATCACAACTAGTTCCTTGGTTCATGCAATGAAAAGCTCTCATTAGGTTTTGTACATGCATCTAAATTGGTTAACGCCAAGAATTGTGAAAAATATGTAAATACAACATTTTTGAATAGCTAATATCAGCAGCAACTCACCTAGAAAAATACAACCTTAACACTTTTCCTGGGCCAATGTATTACCCATTCTGTTACCACTACTGACTAACACACACACATGCAGAGTTACATGGTTTTGCCTACAAAATGCTTTCATTTTTTATATGAGGATTGGTGATTTGGTTTCTTAATGACAGATTAATTTTGACTCTGAGCAAACACAGATCATAAATAATTCACAATGGGTGAAATGATAAGGGAAAATGAAGGTTTGTGTGAGGAAAACTGCTATTTCTATAAGTTTGCTAAGTGTTAGCTGCTTTAAACCAATTAAGGTTCTTTATTGAAATAGATTACTGAAAGGCTGTTAAAGTTTCAGAATTTAACATTTCACATAAGTTAAAGCAGGATAAAACAGAGCAACTTTGCATGAAAACGTTCAACTTGCCTGTTATCTGTTGAATTTCTGCCTGTATCGTAGTCAAAAATCAGCTAATTCCACAGTCACCTATTGATTTCTTGGTCCATCTTTATATCTTTTCATACTTTTATGGCGGCACAAGCTTTAGGATTTTCTGCTAATTTTCTACCTGGCTCAGTGCGGTTGCAAAAATATTTATTGTCTTTAGGAAAATATGGAAAAATACAACACAGATGAAAACTGACCAATAGCTTTAAGCAGGAGGATATGTCCTCCTGCTAAATGCGCCAATAGCCACACCACCAGAAGACAAAGACAGAGAAAATTCTTCATTGTAGCAGCAACTTGGAGGTGAAAGGAAATGGAAATTCTCTCATGCTGAAAAAGACCCAGATGACAAATGGACCGAAGGAAACAACCAGCAAAAAATCGATTTCCTTCCACTTTCCTCTTTGCTTTGTCCAGGCCATAACTGTTTTTGACGAGGTGCTTTTTTAAACAGATCTTCGGTTTTATAATCTTAAATGTATTTTTTAAATTTACATTTCTGTCCACCAAAAGCCAACATGAAGAGTTTTTTCCCTTGCACATTTAATATTTTGCACAATTTACTACTCTTTCGTTGCTGTCTTAAGGTTGCCTGTGTTTAACCTTTTTGAAAAACATGTCTGCCTACCTCTTCACACACCTGTTAAAATGTGAGGATTGGTGATTTAGAGGAGAGATCATTGTAAATATTTCAATTGGTTGATGAAACACCTTTTCAATTTCAACATTTAATTTACTTTGGTGGGAAGATGTTATTTTTTCTGACTTGACAATATTTTGACAATATTCTTCATGGATACATTCTCATAATAAATCAGAATATGAGGACATTTCTTGTCCCCATAATTCATCATATTTAGCAGACCTCTGAAGGAGAACCAATAGATTTTTAATTGTCAGATTTAGCTGAACTCTGCCTCAGCCATTTCACATTTTCTTCTCATTTTTCTGCTCTTTTATCAACTTGGATGTACACCTGGCCTTATAGTGATGCTGATTTGCAATGTGTCTTGTAGAGAGGAGAACATTTTGGGTCAATCCTGACTGGTATTTGGAACTATTCATAAACTCACCCACCTTTACAAAAAACTGTTCCATGTAAATAAACCAAACCCAAGATTTGATGTTGCACTATTAATACAATCATCCTTTAAAAACATTCGGTGTGGTTCTGGTGCTAAGCTTACCTTTAGGAATTGTAGCTAAAAATTCAGGTTTTGTTTTAACAGACTTTAATGCATTTTCCCCTAAAGGTTCTGGGAGATTTATTTGGGAACGAATGTTTACTGTGGAAGAAAATCTTTCTCTTTCAACACCAGACCTTAGTCCAGAATATGGAGATACCAGGAGTGTCAGGCTATGATGTTGCTGACACAAATACAACCACATGGACGGAGTGAGTTTAATGAATGAAGCAGTTCAACAGCAGAACCTGAAATTCAAGAACAGGCTGGCAGCAGCCACAGAGGATCTGACAACGGAGTAACTAAACCATTAGGAGTTTAGTTATTGGATGTTTTGCAGGTGAGAACAGATGTGGAATGAAAGGCTTTGGGAGAAAGTAAGGGAGCACAAAAACTGAACACTACTATAACTAGAAATGCAAGCAAACCTCAAAAGAGTAGAGTTAGAAAATTATATTGAAAGTCCAGGTTGTTCCAAGGAGAGTTTCACATTTAGAACTAAATAAGTAAGTTGTTAGTCATTTTTTGCTGCCGTTTCAATGTTGCTGTCTGCCTCTGGGCAGATTTGTTGACCAGTTTCAATTGAATGGTTTTATTACAACATCTAGTTTTCTGTATTGTCCCTGTTGCCTTATATTTTCTCCATTTATCAGTGGCTGTCTTTCTTGTTGAACAGTGTTTGCATAATGCTGTGGATTGTTTTTACACCCTAGATTTAAAATGATGTTCGTTTTCAGCAAAACACAGGTTCAGCCAAGAAGGAAAAGGAACAGATGTCTGGAACGTCTCACTAGGACAGCTGAACTTTGTTAGTTTACTCAGGTTCACTATAATTGACAGCAAGTATGAACACAAGAAGCCTGAGAGTTGAAACTGAATCAAGGCTGCTTCATCAAAATGTTAGTTTAATGGTGTTAGTGTGACCGGTGGACGTCTGCGTTGTGTGTGTTATGTGATGATTGGACAAACCACAAAACACCAAGTCTGGGTTTGGTCTCTGTTTATTTAATCTGTCAATCGGGAAATATTAGCACTAGCACATAGCATGTGCTCCAGTTCTCCAACCCGAACTATACAAAATAATGGTGTTAGCATGCATCAAATGTTATAAAGGCGTAATAGCAACTGAAATGAAAATATCCAAACACCTATCATTAATACAGAAGGAAAAATAAACATTTGACAATATAAATGATTCCAATGGATTATAAAATTTGCCTCTCCCCAGTGGAACGAGTAACAAAAGGGAAGAGGAAATTAATAACTTAATATTTATAATAGTCCTGGAGGACCCTGAACAAAAGAAGAAGAAAGTAAGGTGGAGGACTGAACCCCTTATAGGAGACACAGAGGAACACAAGGACAGTCAAGTATATGCGGACAAATACATTAAAGAAAACAGTCTGTGAAAATATACAACTATTGATATAGACCCAGTTACATTCACACTAAGCAAACAAGCAAACAGGTGATTGATCAGCCTTCCATTTGATTGAGATTAAATGTGATTTGAATTTGAAATAATTGATCAAACTCTAACATTTTAGCTGGGTTTTGTAGATCTTTGTCAGCTTTCCAGGCATACAGTAACTGTGGTAAAGCTTTAGCAGGAATACCTCTGAGATTTCGCTGAGAAGACGAGGCTCACAAGCTTTAAGCTAATAAGCTGCAGGACTTACGGAGCAGAACATAAAGCGATGGCCAATTTAAGCTGAAGCCCTGACAGCTT
Organism: Poeciliopsis paucimaculata; assembly: GCA_903067055.1. NCBI lineage: Eukaryota > Metazoa > Chordata > Actinopteri > Cyprinodontiformes > Poeciliidae > Poeciliopsis > Poeciliopsis paucimaculata. The sequence continues at coordinate 7,279 of CAEGAD010086383.1, read as the reverse complement.
TGCTGAATTGAAACAAAATTCTTTGCTTATGCTTCCAGGTTGAGTAACACCAAAAAGCAGGCAGTTCACACAGTGATGGGCATCTGGATGGTGTCCTTCATCCTGTCCACGCTCCCAGCAGTGGGCTGGCACGACACCATCGATCGCTTCTACACCTCCGACTGCAGATTCATTGTGACAGAGATTGGCCTGGGCTTCGGCGTGTGCTTCCTGCTGCTCATCGGCGGCAGCGTGGCCATGGGCGTGATCTGCATCGGCATTGCTCTCTTCCAGACCTTCTCCATTCAGGCGGGTCATAACGCCGACAAGAACAAGTTCAATGTCCCGACCATCGTGGTGGAGGATGCTCAGGGGAAGCGCAGGTCATCCATTGACGGATCAGAGCCTCTCAAGACTTCGCTGCAGATCACTTACCTGATCAGTGGCATCGTCTTCATCTACGACTTCCTGACTGGCTTCCCCATACTGGTGAGTTTATTGTAGGTAGTGGCTAAGAGGTTAGATGGTTATATTTGAGCTCTCAATGGGAAATGGAGTCAGAGAGACTAAAAAAAGAGAAAATGTGGCCTTGATTTGCAAGAACGGTTTAGATTTATGCAATTCAATAAAAATGAATCACGCTGCCTGGTACCTGAAGTTGTTGATTTCAACAGTCAGGCAAAACAGCCGGGCATATTTCCTCCATATTATCCCTTATTTTTATCTGTCAAACAATCTCATCCAGTTTTGTTTTTTAAAGCACTTTTATTAAATATGCAGAGATTGTGACTTTGCTTATGCAATCTTGGGTAATGTTGAGTTAAAGTACGCCTGAATCGTGAGTGAATGAGTTAATAGTCTTTCACATCTTCCCTATTCAAAAGACATTTAAAGTTCTCAAAGTTGGGTGTTTACTGAAAGCGCCGGCCTTGTTTTTTTCTTGTATACACAATGAAGCAGCCTGGCCTCCTGAAAGCAAGTTAGTTACCGTTTGGTACGTTAACTCTCCAACAGTAATTCACTTTTTTTAAACGATAAAAGCTGCAGAAGGCACAAAAATCTGATCAGTTTATATGCTGCTTAGGTTATGTCTGACTGCATATGCTATCTGCTGAATATTTTTGTAATCCATAAAGCTTTCTAAAATCACATCATGTCTATCCAAACCAAAACAATTACAGTGTTTCACAAAGAGGACATGAATATTTGGTCCTGTATATTCAGAAGAAATACTGCTATAATTCCCTTTTTGAGAACTTACTGATTACACACCAGACCTATTAAGTGAACAAGCATTGTAAGTATTGTGAGTTTATTTGAAGCGTCTCAGTCTAGAATTATTCTTCCTCTGCTTCACATGTGTAGATTTTGTGAAGATTATTTGTATTTTGACACTTTGGATTTTGGAGATTTTGAATTATTTTCTCTTGTTAAGTTGCAATTTTAACGTGAAACCAAAACAGTTCGTTGCTAAATTTTCTGCTGTGGCCCTCTAAGTTGGAGAGGGAAAAAAAAAACTCGCTCAGCCAGTTTTCAAGGGCCTCTTATTTGAGGCCCTTGATTTTTTCTCTTTGTTTCTCTTTGTATTTTCAGTAGACCTCTTCTTTTTGCTACAAATGTCATCATGAGAAGAGGCTATACTTTTGAGTCTGTGTTGCTTCAAGATGAAAAGTGTTCTCAGTGCATAGCAACAATGTAGCATTACGCTGGAATAGTTTATTTCAGTATCTGTGTTAAAAATGCCTTTTATCTTGAAGATAATCCACTCCTCTTGTAAAAAAAAAAAATAACTGCACACTTTACAACAACAACACTGCATTGTATATTGTTTCGTAGAGTTGAATTACTGATGAACGATCATGTTTCTAGTGCGCCGAACAAAACAGCAAGTCTTCTGGTCCTGATCTAATGAGCTATTTAAATGCATGGAAAGCTGTTCACACACAAATATACTCCCTCTTTGTTTTGGAGTGTATGGAGTTACATGGAGAAATCCAGCCTTAGAGAGCACAGAAATAAAACCATATGCTCGTCCAATATCTGCGGGTCTAGATTTTGATGCTAGTTTGCGGGTTTGTTTTGATGCTAAGATCAATAACTTCAGGGTTGCATGTAAAAGTGATTTATCTGTATATCTGTTTGAAGTTTGGTAAAATAATTGCACACTAAATGATTCTAAACAAACTGACATATGTTTGATGAACAGGAGAGGATATTCTATATGTAAACTATAAGCCTGTTTTCTCTATACTTACAGTTTTTCTGCATCACTTTCTAACTCTGGCACTACTGAGCACCAGCTAGAAATATTTATTGTAGCTCCCAGAGGGAGCGGCCACTGATGCAAGGACTCATTGAATTCTTCATTAACTGTAAACTCTGGGGTTTATAGTTGTATGAACAAAATGTTTTGCCATCTGTACTTGGCTGGCTGTTTGGTGATGGGCTTGGCCAGTGCTACAACACCATGAGCAAGACTGCTGTTGCAGTCAGTGGCCTCTGTTCAGTGTTAGCTGACGTTTCTCAGTCTGTTGAACAGATTGAGTTTTTGTTGTTTTACATGAAAATAATACTAAGAATTGTAATCACCTGCGAGCTGTGATTTCTGTTGGTGTTTTTGTGTGTTATGTGTAATCTTTTTTTATATTAACACTGAAATGAGGCAATGACCCTTTAATGCTGATGTAAATTGTTTGTGCTCCATTACTTCAACTTTACAATCTAGTAATGCCATTATAGATGTCTGATCAAACTGTACAGTATATTACTGTGCAATAGTCACACCATAAAGGACTGTTTGGAGTGCTATAATTGTCGGCTAATAATATACTTCCAAGTTTTGTGAACTTGCATTTTGTACACTAGTATAGACACAGTCTCAAAGAGGCAGATGGTCACATTGGACACAAAAGACATTGGTCAAAATCCTAAGGGACACAGATGGAAGCACAGATAATGAAGAGAGGAAATGGGAAAATAGCCTGATGATATTGTCATCACAAAATTTACAGTTATTGCCACCGACACAAGATTTTCTAATATCATGCAGCCTTAACGCCTGACCAGAGTGTGAGTATCATGTGACTATTTTTATGCAGCTCCCTCAATTTTCACCCTAAGCAGTTTTCTGAATATTGATAAAATTGATAGTATCATATTATTTGTGACATTAAAAGCCTAATTGCAACTTGTAAAAGGCTTTCCTGTTTGTTCTAAAAAGGTGGTGAGCTTTGCCAGTCTGAAGTTCGACCGCTCCTATAACTGGATGGTGCTGTGTGTGCTGTGGTGCTCCATCGCTCAGTCCATTTTGCTGCCCATGTTCCTCTGGGCTTGCGACCGTTACCGGGCCGACATCCGTATGGTGTGGGAGAAGTGTGTCGCCATCATGTCCAACGATGAAGTGGATGAGGGTAAGTTATTGTAAGGCATCGCCCTTCTGCCCCGCCTCCGTTTTTCCCTCTTTTGCACCTGCCCAGTTGATGATGTTTAAAGCCTTTCTTAATTGATAACTTGTTAAATTGATGAAGAAAAGCTCATTACGTACATTTCTAAACAGCTTTAGTCTAGAGTAGTCCAAAGAAAATGTATTTCAAATTGCTCATGACTAAAAAGAATGAAAACAGAATATTTGCTGGGGAAAATGTTCAATGAATCTCTTTAGGTGAAATTATTTCTGTTCAGTCAAAAAAATAAGGGAACATTTCTATTTTTGTTATTGATCAAACGTCCTGGATTACAAGCTGATATATGATACAGTTGAAAACTGCAATTACTTTCCGGAGTGGCAGTGATATGTTCCTCTATGCTCCATCTGGTCACACAGGCACTTTCTGTTTGAAAAGACTTTAAACTTCAGCAACTGTTTGATGGAAAGTTTCAGTGATTTTGAAGCTATTATCTCAAAATCACAAGATGTAGGTTTTTTTTTTTCCTGTTTTTTGTGTAGTTTTTAAGTTAGAACATTTGCAAATAAGTTTTTTTTTAAGCAGCTTTAATTACTTTTCTTTAATCTGTACATGATCTTAAGTCACAGGTCAGATGTTATCATGTGACCTTTGTTATGAAATAAAAACTGAAAGGACAAGTGTCTGTGTAGCTTTATGAAGTGCTTATAACTTTATTGTCTATGATGTCTGTATTTATGCTTTAGAACTGCTACAGATATATGCAACTACATTGCTTGTCTTTTTACTGTAATGGTTTAAAATGGGCTATCCTCCCTTTGAAAGATTTTCTTGAGAGAGCAACAGAATAAAGGATTCCTCATTCGGTCGGCAGCTTTTAGTGAAAGTGAACCAAATGTTGTTAAGATGCATATTCATGTCATTTTGATGGTCATATTTTCCTCAAGTCAGGAATAAAACAATTGGGTATTGGTTACAAACCTAAAATACATTGAATTAATGATTTTTTAAATGCTTTTTTGTTTGTTTTTTTCTTTTCTTTTGCTTTTTCTTTTGTATTTGCGCAATGATAAGTCACCTGCTGACTGAAGTCATTTAAAGGCACACACACATCAGAAAGTCTCATGATGCAGACGGTGAACCTACCTCTTTCACAATATAGTAAACAAGTATTTAGTACTTAGTTCAACTCAATTTAATTCAGTTCAATTCAAGTTAATTCATTTGAATTCAGTGCAGCTTAAATTTCCATCAAGAAAACAGACACTTCTGCAACATCTGGTTCTAAAATGAGGTCACATGATAATCATGCAGCAGGTAAAAACATGAACTGGGCTAAAAATTTCTCCCCCTGTTTTTGTTTAAACTCAACCGTATCTGAACCCCTCCTGCCCCGTTTCTAACCCTCTAGACCTTCTGACCCTTTTTCTCTTTTTGACGCCTTTCCTCAGAGCTGAAAATTATCCAAAGGGTGCCATTAAAAACACAAGGCAGTTCATATTCTGTGTGATAATTAACACTCCCAGTTCTCTGTTTTGTTTTGTTTTTCTTTTTTTCCAGAGGGCTTGCCATGTATAACTCATCACAGTTGTATGTATAAGAACTGTTTCCTGTTTTCCAGAGCTACTAACTTTGCATGCAAAGCTGCCTGTGCAAATAGCAACTTTCATCCTCCATCCATTTGGCCAACATTGATCCTCAAGATCATTTTATACCCATCTTCGGTTGATTTGTTGTGAACATAAACACAGTTATTGTGTTAGAATAATAATTAAAAACAAGATTTTAAAAATTGCAACAATTCTGGTTTTGGTTTTGAATTTCACAAGCAATTCCTTGGCTATCTCTGCTTGGTTCTTTGCTTAGAACTTACATTCCTGAGAACGCTCTTAGGAGAAGTCAACAAATCAGAGAACGATTGAACTTGTTTCTCCTTTCTATTCGTCTGTTTGTCTGTCTGTCTGTCTTGTGTATGGAATTGGTTGCTCTCTAATCCTGACGCTCGTGCTTTTCTGCACTTTGCAGAAAACAGCCAAGATGGAGGAATTCATGCCGACTTAATATATGACAGACCATATGACTATAGCTCGGCGCCTGAAATCGTGACGATAGACCGTAATGCCAAGTTTGAGTTCTCAACCTTAGAAAGGGGGGTTCTGCAAGGGTATCCATTGAGGGAACAACAGGAAGATAAAATGCAGTATTTGCAGGTATATTTATTGATTTCCTTCATTTCTTTTTTTTTTTTTATCAGTTGAATTAATTTGACTTTATTATTGAATGCATGGTGAAGTGGCCTTGTATGCCTTTGCAGCAGCTTGATTGAAATGGTAATAATTGTGATGCTTTCTCTCTGATTTGCAGCAGGTTTTTTTTTTTTTTTTTTGGCCTTTTTTTGTTTTCCGAGGGTGAATCTAAAATACTCTCACGCTGACTAATGTTTGGTAAATATGACCATCAGTAGTCCCATCAATACATTAACTGTGCTTCATTTACCAAGTACTATGTCCTAGTCATGAACTTACAAACAACATTACAATATTGTGCAAGAGGATGAGAGTGTAGTAATTTACTTACCTTCTGCATTTCAGGATTTTCCTCAAGCGATATAGATGTCTGCTCATGTTCTGCAAAAAAATAGCATTTTGTTCATTCAATCCAGCTTCCATCCCAGTCAGATGAAGAGCTGTGAAAAAGCTCATTTTCAACCTGCATCTGCAATAAAGCTGGAACTCGCAGCCTTCCAGGGCAGTTCAACAAATCCAGAGTGAAAATATTTGCTTTGATTCAGACATTGGCATCCATTTTGAAAATAGCCTTTTACCCTCTCTGATTTCATATTACCTTAACGTGGTTTAAAGTAATCATAGTTTGAACTGTCCTAAAAGACTGTAGTGGGGATATGTAACATCAAAGTCAGCAATTCCCAACCATACAATATTACCTCTTGCAAAGCATCTGACAATAGTACTGTGTCATCTTTGTGTTATTCAGTAAAAATTGAAAACTAAAAAGTATCATGAGGTCCATTTTATACGTATCCGTACTGCAAATCAATTTTTTAAAATTGGCCCAATACATCAGATGTCCAACATAAAATATGGACGCAACATTTAATGTGTTTTTAACCTGACTGTGGTTAAGACGTCATCAAACAGAGATGTATACAGTAGCCATCACTCCATTATACCAACCCGGTGCTCCGTCCATCATCTTTTGTCCTTTGTTTACATCAGTAGATCTAGTTTGCTGTGTAGTTGTATTAGACTGTGTTGATCTTTGTGTGTGCCTGCAAAAAAAGAAAACGTAAACTTGTTGTTTCGGTTACAGGATGACTGACTGAACTTTGACTCAATCAAGTTTATTACATTGTTTCCGAAGTAGATCAAGTGTGACCCGTGTCTACAAATCCTTCTGATTTCGATTAAATGTAGCCTGAGCTTCACAACTGCAAGGTGTCTGATTAGCAGAATAAAGCCTCTTTGGCTTTATTTGCTCTGTGTCCATGTTTCCCTGTCCGTCCTGCGTCTCCACTCATTCTAAAGCTTGTGCTGCCCTCTGCTGTCCGGCTCTCTCACCTTTAGAGTTCAATGCTACTGTATCGTCTGCTGTTTAATTCTCTGCATTTACTGAAAGACGCCACAGGGGGGCAGACTGATATCAGTCTTGAGGCTCTTGACGTGATCCTGACAAACCCACTGTCTTTGAATAGTTGTCAGAACACAATGTGAGTATAACAAGTAGGAAACCTTTATAAGATAAGATTATAGAAATAGAATAACTTTATGCAAAAAAAAAAAAAAAAAAAAAAAAAAAAAAATTATCTTAAAAAAAAAAAAAAAAAATTTTAAATTTTTAAATGTGGGATTTTATTAAGGGTGCTATGCAGAATGTAA